>JAXBDA010000885.1:0-67784 GCA_036023075.1 Gaultheria prostrata
GGATTTGTTAAAAAAAATTACCCGGAAGAGCTTGATCCGAGCATTTTTTGATGAAATAATTTCATCGAAAAATGCTCGGATCAAGCCCGTCCGGGTATTTGTTTTTGACAAATCCTCACGTTGAACCTTAAAAGCATGTTTTAAACACATCTAACGGTTCGGATTATCGAAATTTGATCTCAAACAAAAAATTCAAGAAATTTCCGTCCCAAAATGGACGGAATATAACGGCAGGTGCCTTTTCAAAGTTCAGGTGTCTAATTGACGCGAAAAAAAATTTAGGGATGTGTGTGACATTGAGTGTAAAGTTCAGGTGCCATTTTGACTTTTTCTCATTCTTTTTTCCTTTCGTTCCAACTTCCTTGTATTTGGTCAAGAAGGGGAGGGTGTTATTGTCTGTTGGGTATGAGTACTTCACATCACATCTGAGGAAGACTTTGTTGCAGGTCACGCCCATTAGATTTTGCCTTATTGATAAACCACGTGAAAAAATTTGCAAACGCCATTTTTAGTATTTTGAACCACCCAACTTTTCTAAATTATATTTTGACCTCCAAACAAGTCCCCAGCATATCAGACTAAAAGTACATATCTTGGGCACGTCCGTTCTTAGATGTCTGCTATGATGTTAATATCATACTCCCTCCGTCCCAATTTGCTTGCCCTTTTTGGGAAAATGGGTTTTTAAAGTGTGTGAAAAGTTTGTATTATCTTTTTCATTTTGCCCCTAAGTCCAGTCAATATTACTGTGTCCAATTTTGTGGGGCTAATTATTTATATGAAACTCAAAACATATGTAATATGAATCTTGTTTGATAAATATCAATTATTTTTATTATACAAAGTTTTCAAAATCATAAAAATCGTTATAAAATAAAAGAAAATGGACAAGCCCATTGAGATGGAAAAATTACTTTTCAAGGGTAAAACTAGAAAGTAACCATGTTTTGATGGTTGTTTTTAGAAATGAGACAAATATTTTGGGACATATCAAAATAGAAAGAACAACTAGCAATTTGGGACGGAGGGAGTACTAAAAGTACATATCCGTTAGTACTAAAAGTACATATGATGTTAATATCTTGTCCTTTTATGATGTTAATTATTTGTTTACGTTATCCAAAACCGGAGGCTTATAAAAGAGAGGCCATTCCAATTTGGTGTTTGGTCAATTGCCACTTTTTGCCATTCAATTGGAAATTGCCCCATTGGTTTTCTTGTAATTCTGCCACAATCCTATGCCCTTTTGGTCTTTTGGCTATGTATGGCTAAATTACGCATTTGAGTCCCTGGTGGTTGTTGCTTTACGGATTTGAGTCCCTAGAATTTGTTGCTTACGCATTTGAGTCCCTAGAGTTTGTAAACCAAAATACACACGGGCATCACATTCGTGCAACGCACGAAGCCGTTAAACTAGGTACTATAAAAGCTCTTTCCGCTCGGCTATTTCTTGGTTTCAATAAAAGGACAAGAGGTACGTCAATTGAGACAAGGAAATTTCTTACAACCTGCAATACTAATTAAATCCGTAACGTGTTTTTTATTCCTCTTAGATGGTATGTTGTCTTTATCCTATTTTCCCAAATAATTAGTATATTAACGTAAGTTCCTTCTTTGGCACACCCTTGCAACTGGAAACTCATCACAGCATACAAGTTTACATTCAAAATGTACATGACTTTTTTTTTGGCTTTCAAGGTGACATATGTAGTTAGCTTTAAATTGGGATTATAAAATCAATGCGACACTAAAAGGGGAAATGGGTAGATGGAGGATTGCGGCTAGGGATGCAAACGAACTGAGCTGCTCGCGAGCAGTTTGTGGCTCGGCTCGTTAAGTAATCGAGCCGAGCTCGAGCTCGATTTTCTGGCTCGTTTAGTTAACGAGCTCGTTAAGGCTCAGCTCGGCTCGATTGTATAGGCTCGGCTCGTTAAGTAAATTACCCTGGCTCGATTTTCTGGCTCGTTTAGTTAACGAGCTCGTTAAGGCTCAGCTCGGCTCGATTGTATAGGCTCGGCTCGTTAAGTAAATTACCCTGGCTCGGCTCGTTTATGACCGAGCCGAGCTCGAGCTCGATTTTTCGGCTCGTTTACTTACCGAGCCGAGCTCGAACACTACAAAGCTCAGCTCGTTTGCACCCCTAAATTATTTGCGGCTACAAATGTGAATCGGCAATGCTACGTACACAGAATTTACCCAGAAAGTAGGGATGAGTGGCTTAGATGCACTTGCACTTTCATTTGAGCCACTCATTTCCACTTTCTGAATAAATTCTGGGTATTATTTTTGTGTACCTAGCATTTCTCTATTGTCTGTTGGGTATGAGTACTTCACATCACATCTGAGGAAGACTTTGTTCCAGGTCACGCCCATTAGATTTTGCCTTATTGATAAACCACGTGAAAAAATTTGCAACGCCAATTTTAGTATTTGTTATGGGTTTTCAAACCTTCGAAATGATGAAAGAAAGTGGCACTGTTTGTTGTTAACGGATCATCAACCACATTAACCGAGTTGCAGGGGTCTATTTTTTTTTAACTTTATATAATTCACTAATACAACCAAAAAATAATTCTTCTTTTTTTGCATTATCAAAAAATACATAGAAATAAAGTAGTTAACATTTTTTTTTTGGGTTTTTCCATGCCTCGTGCCGTGCCGTGTCGTGCCGACGTGTTGTGCCTTGCTAGAACCGTGTTGTGTTGTGCCCGTGCCGTGCCATGCCCGTCCTACTTCCGTGTCGTGCCGTGCCAGGCCAACTTCCGTGCTCGTGCCCGTGTCGTGCTAGAACAAAGTCGCGTCGTGCTGTGCCTCATGCCCTGTTGACTTTGTGTCGTGCACGTGCCGTGCCCGTAGAAGACCGTGTCATGCCGTGCCACATGCCGCCTTAGACCGTGCCGTGTCCGCTCAATTCCGTGCCCGTGCCATGCCACGTGGCAACTTATACCATGCCGAGCCAGGATTTTACCGTGCCTTTGACGTGCCGTGCCGCCTTCGAACGTGCCGTGCTCGTGCCGACCCGGCCCGTTTGACACCCCTAATTGCGTACAAGTAAATGGACTTAGTCGAATATGATTGATGATCAATACTACCCATCCACGTCATGGGCTTTGTTCGGTTAACATTTCTTTCCTTTTTGAGTTATTTCGTACAATTAAAAGTGATTGTTTACATCACATCGAAAGCATCTGCTATGATGTTAATATCAGACGTAAAAGTACATATCGTGTCCTTGCAACTGGAAACTCATCACAGGCAAAATTCAGCACTGCCTCTCACACGATTTTGACAACTTACTTGCCTTGAACACAATTAACAATGAACGTTCCTCATCATAACTATCTGAAACGTCTTTGTATCAACTTTTACGTACCGATTCCGAGTATGCAGAAGAACCTAGTTACGTAAGAGAACACTGAATTAGAACACATGCATGACTATAGATACCTTATTAACCTGCCAATGTCTTAGTGTAGTCATATTGATCCTTTTGAACTTGAAGGCTTTTTTATCCCAATCCTTCTAAAGCCCAATCAGTCTGCCAAGTTATTTGTTTTTGAAATAATATGCTAATTGAAAACAATATATAACTGGAGTACACTGCAACCTGTATCTACCCTAAACGTAAACCGTCATTTTTCCTATGAATAAAGCGGCAGTGCCATAAATAGGGTTGGTATTGGACCTGACTTGGTTGTTGAATTTTTGGACTCAAAATATGTTTAGTGTCGGACCTGCTAGTAATCTAAAGAGATACCCATCAAACTCTTCTCTAATAAGCATCAAACTTTTCTTTGATAAAAAATAAAGCATCTGACTTTTCTAGTATTTTTGTCCTGTATTTTGTTTACTTGTTGTACTGAACCTCTACAAATAAAGCATCAGACTTTTCTTAAGCTTCGTTCAAAATTAGACTTTGTTTTCATGTCGCATTCAGTGCAACAATAATGTGGAGTATATTAACGGATGATAGTGACAAAATGAGGTGCGGGGTGCTTGTTGTGCGATGCAGAGCAGCACGCATGTTGTGTGGCAGTTACGGAATCCATCATAAAATGATAATCCTACCAAACTAAAACATTTTGCTTTCCCACAGCCACTAAAATGTGCCCTAAAGGCAAAATGATCCCATGTTACGTCACCCCTTGAGGACGTGATTTTGTCTTAGTTATGTAAGCAATACGTGGAAAGTGACAAATTCGTATACGGTACAATTTGCAAATGATTTATGCACTTGGTTGTTGAATTTTTGGACTCAAAATATGTTTAGTATCGGACCTGCTAGTAATCTAAAGAGATACGCATCAAACTCTTCTCTAATAAGCATCAAACTTTTCCTAGATAAAAAATAAAGCATCTGACTTTTCTAGTGTTTTTGTCATGTATTTTGTTTACTTGTTGTACTGAACCTCTACAAATAAAGCATCAAACTTTTCTTTGCAACGCCATTTTTAGTATTGCTTATGGGTTTTCAAACCTTCGAAATGAAGAAAGAAAGTGGCACTGTTTGTTGTTAACAGATCATCAACCACATTAACCGAGTTGCAGGGGTCTATGTTTCCAATGTCAGCGTCTTGGTGGTTAAAATCTATCAGCGAGTCTTCCACAATAGAATCCAAACCATGACTTAATTTTGAATTAATGCAGCCGATTTCGGAAACTGAGAGCATCGATCCTCAATCTCACGCTTGTCACGATACAAAACTAATCCGAGAGCGGAGAGAGAATATGGACCCCTTGAAGAACCAAAGCATGCCATACATAATTTACGAACAACAAATCAAACCAACGAGTAATAGCTTCAAAACCATCACTACCGAGTCAAATTGAACAACTAAACCACCCAATTCGACCAGTTAGGGGAAAAGAATTCTGTTGAGGACAACGAGTGTTTGGGTTTCAGATGAGGCTCTTTTCATCAATGTCTGGCCTTATCTTTCTCTCTATCTATAAGCACTTAGTTCTCCAAAAAGGAGGATGAGTCCCTCTAAAAAGTACAACTTTGTTGCAGGTTTTACCTTGAAGAAGAATCGCGCGTGCAATGCACATCCGTCAGCCCTTTAGATTTTGCCTTAGAAAAAATAAAAGATGAATTTTGCGTTGCCATGAGTCATGACTCATGTTCGGTCATGGACTCATGGCCCACTCCCCACGCCACGGGCCCATGGCCATGACTCATACTTTCTTAATTAGTAAAAAATAAAATTTTAAATTAAAATAAATTTTTGAGTAAGAAAAATGAAAATGAATTATTGAATTAGAAAAAATAAATTTTTTTTGCCTTGTCATTGACTCAACTCTCAACTCTCAAGGCCCATGGCCCATAATAACTCAATTAATAAGTAAAAAATGGATTTTTATTAAAGAAATTCGACACGGCACGGCACGGCACGGCACGATAAAATATTGCACGACACGATTAAAAACGGCACACCACGGCACGATTAAGTAAATGGGCCGGCACGGCACGGCACGGTTGACACGGAAGAAAAGCGGCACGACACGGCATGTGTGACACGTTTGACACCCCCCTATCCGCAATAGACCATTATTTCAGAAATTAATCCATGTCATTTCGAAGAGCCTCATATTAGTTTTCCAGTTTTCACTAGGGGTGTAACCGGTCCGGTTCGGGAGTGATTTTGAGTGAACCGGGAAAAACCGGTTCGGAGAGAACGTAGAACAAATACCGGTTTCTTAGAAGTCGGTTCAGCTCCGGTTCGGTTCTTCCCGATCCGGTCCTGTTTTTAGATCGGTTCGGTTCGCCACACAGAGAAAGAAGAGATCGTGTCACATTTCCAGATCTACATTCAACTCGATAAAAAAGAAAAAAAAAATCTACACTTTACAGATCTACAAATTCCAACACATCTACATCCAGATTTAGACATCTACACTGAGATTTTGTACAGTTATACAAAGATTTACACACACAAACTGATTTATAGATGTGTGTATATATATACACACACACACCACACATGTATATATACACACACACCACACATGCATACAGATCGAGAGAGAGTGAGAGAGGCAACGAAACCATAGCTATTGAGACGGCAATCGTCCGATCCATCTTCTTCTTCTTCTTCCGATCCATCATTGTCCATTTTCTTCTTCATCGTCCATCGGCGTCGGCAGAGGGGAGGAGAGAGAGGGAGATATTGAGACTTGAGAGAGAGAGAGAGGGGAGGATTTGAGAGAGATGGTGAGAGGATTTTAGAGAGAGGAGAGGCGCCGTTTCTACTTTATGGACGGAGAGGGTGAGAGACGAGAGGATAAGTGTAAGATTTATTGGGGTTTGAGAAGTTAAAGGTGTTTATATATAGGTAAAACTCGAATATGTAATAAATACTCCCTCCGTCCCAAATTAATGGTCTCATTTCGGCAATCGTGTCACTTAACAAATTATCTATATCTCACAATCTATAACGTTTTTTATAATTTTTAAAATTTTGTTTTATAAACTAATTGAGATCTATCAAACAAGATTCATATTGAATATTAAAAGTACTATACATTGAAAGTTATGGACAATTTTTTGAGATATCCCAAATAGTGAAAATGAACCATTAATTTGGGACGGAGGGAGTATATAAATTATCCATTTATAACGCAAAGCATAGGCTAGCCAAGCGGAAAAGAGTTGGACTCCTATACATGTGGTCACAGGTTCGACCCTTGCTGGGAATGTTTTTTTAAGGTATATATATAAACCGGTTCGGTTTACCTTAAAAATCTTTCGAACTGAAAACCGAACCGGTATTCAAATTTTATTAAGTCTGGGAACCGGCAAAGAAAAAGAACCGGAAAAAAGACCGGTTCGGTCTGGTTTTTCGATTCGGTTCGGTTCTTTGATTGCTTTGTTCAGCCCTAGTTTTCACACAAATGAACCAGATTGGATATTCCGTACTCTATTCAAGACAGTTTTTTTTTTCTTTTCTGAGAAATACGACGCAAGAGAAAACAGATTGAGACTCACAAATTAGAAAAGATATTTACAGATGCAATTCTACAGCGGCTTGTTATACCAAAAAGGGTAGAGCATGCTCCATATCTGATTTTATCATTTAAACAAATGATGCAAAAAAATACGTAGGAAAGAAGGAATGGATCATATTTCAAGTGTAACTAATTGGTGCAGTAACTTGTTATTAAGCGAACTGTGTATTTATTGAGAAGCTTTCCAACTCTGGGATTCGCATATATGCCAACTTAGCAGCCTAAAAGGTGTGCAATGTGCATTATCCAAACTCCGAAGTATGAACTGCAAAAACATTGAGAGGACAGTAAAAGTACCCCTTGTCTAGATCAATGTCAGATTCATCCAATTCCTGGAAATGGACGAATTTTTAATCGGTAACAGAACACCATTCTATACAATACTAAAACTAACACAGCATCTTATAGAATTCTCAACCTACTGAAAAATGATGGATCAGCATCATACTTTGTTTACTCTATAATCTCAAATTTCTCAAAGCTAAGAACTTTGAGAAAGCTCAAAGAAAGCTTATCAGCTGTGACCAGGTTTTGCACGGCAATACTATGGCTTATCATTAAAAGTCACTGGAATTATTATGAACAGATCAGTTGTATCTTAAAAGGTGTGTTCATTTATGCCTAATGCCACTTTATAAAGGAGGTGCAGAATATAAAAAACATGAACAACACATCCGCCAGAAGACTTTGGACCGGCAACATCTTCTCCAGAAGGTTTGGAATTGGCACCATGGAATTCGAAGTAGAGTGTTGATCTCAATCGATACTGGGACTTGTAGCTGTCATTGGGTGCATCAGATGGAAACAAGCATAACCCTACCTCTTGGGTCCTTCCATTGCTTTCTTCCTACCCCCATCCCTGCACTACAGACAGGAGACAGCTGTTCACTGAGCCACATCCAACAGATTTCCCACTCGCGGGTAGTTTGGAAGGATTTACTGTCACTTTCAATGATTCAGTAAAAAGTGGATTCTTAAATTATTTGAGTTTGAACTGAAGAGACTAATTCTACAAGGGCATGATAGACATAGACCCAAGCCCAGAAATTTCGATACAAAAAATGCAAGACTTGATCCACAGAGTAGTAGATATGCAATAGCAAGATCAAGAAAAGCACCCACTGACCCAATAAATGTCCATGAGAGCATAACCTGGCATGCCATTTGATTTCTGCGAAATCTCTAATTTTTCATTTAAGATCCAGCACCAGATGAATATGAGACAATTTATTAAGTTTAAGTCAATAAATTTATCTGATAACGAAGGCAAGCCTGCAAACCAACCCTTGTTGTCATGTTAAGTTTGGACACCACCACAGCTGCCTTTCTAATTGACAACAGAGTTCAACCATTCAGAAACAACCTTCCCATCGAGGTATATACAAGTTTCCTATCACCAATCTCGAAGGACTTGATCATGACGGAACGTTTGCAGCTATGTCGCATGGTGCAAAACAAAACTAAGTGTTGCTACCATTGCAATTTTAAGTCTTATTCAGCAACCATACTTGCTCTGAACTCGAGTTTAGCTCTCGGAAACAAAACTGTGAGTTTCTGTTGTAATTAATGGAAAACAAGAAGCCACGATGGAACAAAGAGGCTCACGTAATTGGAATTCTTACGTTTACTAAAAACTCTTAAGAAATACTAAAAAGCATCTAAACACAGATCCCGCTTCCAACTGTGTTGTAAATTTGGGAGGGTAATGGATAAGCGATTACCAATCACGCTTTGTAACGCCCAACACTTTTGGATTTCGGACCCTTAAGAAAAGACCAAGATAAAACTATCCGCAAAATAATAATCAAATGAAATACTGCTAAAAATCAGAAATAGCGATGTATTCTAAATAACATGGTGATCTTTCACCAATATGGAAACAAAGATAACTTGGAAACCAACTTTTCACCAAGGAGGCAAATTCTGCACAAGGCCATTCAAGTCCACAAGGCATCTTGCCAAAGGAGAGAGATTACGTACATGATAGAAGACTACTGGTGAACGATTCACTCCTACTCCTTTAGGAGAACAGCAGCAACAACCACCCATTTCAATTCAGATATCAGCAACTTGTTGATTGCTGTCCCTTTGTTTGTTTTTGACAAAAGGATACCTCATTAGATGCAAACTATACTGTAGCATACTGAAACCCTCCATAAAATATAGCTTCAATTAGCCCTGGAATTGATTGTTTCTGTCAATAGTCTCTTCAATGAAGCATCATTTCTCTTTTCATTCATAAATCTTAAGCGATGCTATTGATTGATTAATCTCTTCCGAAATTTCAGAGGTTCGTTATTCAATCACATTGAGAATCAACTTGAGCCATTAAGAATGATTAAGCAGCTTGACTTTCTGTACTATTTAGCATACAGACTCCATTTTTTAGTAGACTTTAACACATTGAAAGGCTGAAGCATAGCTGAGTTTGCGTCGTCCACCGAGTGAGAAATCTCAAATGTTAATCGCCGGTGGTGGCGGTTTCGTCGTCTTCTTCTGTATCCAACGAGAGGGGAAAGTAAGTTTGGCTTTTTTTGTATTTTCCACTTTATGCCGCAGGTTGAACCTGCGGCATCCCCCCAAAACGACGTCGCTTGACTAGCATTTTAGTTCCAGGAACTCTTGCCTACTGCGATGACGATTTCTACCCATATAGATCATTATTTAATGATCCGAGACATTCTTCTTGTAGATATTATTATAACGCAAATGATGTACTAATATCTCGTAAACAAAATATATTTTAGTACTTAATCTAAATGAATTTTTATTTCTTAAAATGAATTAGGATATATTGAATCATATCTCTTTCCATATCAACAGCCCTTGGAAGGCTTTATGTATAATTCCTATCTATCTTAGTCATATTTTAATGATCTGAGACATTGATATTGTAGAACACAGAAAAATACAAATAATGTAACATGTTTATATTATTTGAAAATAAATTAATAATTAATTTTAATGAACTTATATTTCTTAAAATAGGCTTGGCTGAATAATTACCATAATATCAGGTTACAACATAAACATTATCTCTAAATATCCGACCCCATTTTGCTTTCATGGCCGATCAAATCTCTCCTTCTCAGGTTCGTTTCCGAATCCAAGGCTGTAAGCCTTTTTCGACCCTTTTCCAAGATTGAAACGTTTCGCTCAAACAGCAGGAAATCGACTTGAGCTCCACCCAGAACAGGTGTTGCTGAAGGCTGAACAAGATGATAAGATTAAGCGACTAGCGGGGGCAATCATCACGTATTCCGGCAAGCTCACTCTCCCAGTGCACATCCACTGTTTGATATTATGCTTGATTGAAACCCAAATGTATTGGTAGAACACCCTAATTAGGAGGTGGGAAATCATCTACATGTTTATTTACTGATTTCTTAGAACCAAACTGAGTGTTGATCAATACAGGTGTATCGCCAACTCTGCTGAAATCAACAAGCTGCCAATTGGTAATCTTAATCTAGCAGGAACACCTCGTGCGTACTCCTGCACAATCACCACACAAGAAACAGATCATCAAGATTAACCGCCTTCCTGCGGTGGTATCAAAGGTATTACTCTGTTTTCCTTTACATAAACTTAATGCTTTCTACTAATTTTTCCCACTCTAATACAATGTTAAATGCAGCAAGAGTTTCACTGGATCAAGCCAATTTGCAAGGTCACCGATACTCCATTCTGGTGCAATTTTTGCAACCAAAAAGTTGAGTCTGCGCCAAGGTTTACTCAGTTAGAAAATCAACTTTAAAAAGGTCTACTTCCAACTTGTTAGATTAACACACTATTTGATTAATAGGTGGAAATTCAACATGGCGCTCTAAGAGTCCAAAGGATCCATCATTGCCACACCATTTAGCGATATCGCAAAAATCATGTTTAGAATTACATCTCAGTACTTGAAAGAAAACACTCATCAGGTACATAATACACACAATCAATGCATTAGCTATCTACCATTTCATAAACTCTAGAAGCCAGATATAGATATCATATCTAAATTAACATATCACTGATCACTGATCGTTCGATTTATCCTATGCCAAACATAGGGTAAACTGTATATGGCTGCAATGGAGAAACTTACTAAGGGTGTTGAATATGCTGTTCATGTTACGGTACACAAATATGACTCAGAAGAAACCTCACTGTGTCTCTTTAATATCCACCAATTGATGAAGTTAGCAACATCATAACAGATGATACTGAGTCATCATCAAGCAAAAAAAAACTCACCGCCAACTCCTCATTGAAGAGCCTCCATCAGAACTCTCTGGCAGCAAGAAAGATGATGGTCATGATCTGCCTGCACATCGAGTCGTCAATCAAATGCTTCAACTTTTTGATGCCTTGATGGCCACAATTACCTTACTTGCTGTATCACTGATGGTCAGTATTATTAAAACTTTACTGAACCAAATATTGTAGGTACAAAACATTATTAAAGACTCATGGGAGATATATTTCACTGATGACTGAAAAGGGGTAAAAAGATATATTTCAGGTCTTCTGTATACATGTCATCTTTTGTCGTAGCTGTATATCATTTTTGGCCTGAGAGGAATGCTCAGATTTTCTCTCAGAAATGTAGTAGTCCTGATTTGTTTGTCAAAGCCATTGTCGCTAAGGTTAGAGATATGGTTTGTTCGTGGGATAAAGTGCCTTACTGATATGAGCACAAGATGTTGTATAAGAATTGGTCTATTTCTCCTTGTATATTTAGCAGAAGTTTGGGAGAGGTTTAGCTGAGGCTTGGTTTTGTTGTTTTGCCTAGGGTATACCTGGGTTTGTTGAGCTTTCTTGTTTTGGTTTTTAAATTTGAACTTACCCAAATAAAAGTAGATATTAATGAGTTTTGCGTTATCTACGACTTTGCTTCTAATAGCCTCTGGTTGAAGGGGTCAATGGAATACCTTTTCTTAAACTCAAGTAGGTTATTATGCTTTGACAGCTCCAACTAGCCACTAAGACTTACTATTGTCTACAGTCAACCATTGGTATTGATTTATACTGCGGTTGAATTGACATATGTGTTCTACTGTTTCCAGTTTGTGGGGACAGGTCAAGACGATCAAGGATCGTTTGATTTGGTAATCCTCCAACTATTGTCCCTTTGGTGGTGAGGACTTGGAAGGAAAACAGATCAAATTCTGTCACGATTGCAATCCGTGGAAGTGTTCGAGAGACCAGTAAAACTAAAACTACAAAGAAAGCTGATCGTGCTACTGCCAAGCAAGTTAAGAGCTATGCTTTGCATCCTTGATTTATAGGCTATCTCATGATCTAATTGCACTTTTTTTTTGTTTACACGAAATTTTATGCTGATTATAAATTATGTAGTTCTATTGCACAATGGCGTTGTTTGTATAGTTCCTAGGATTGAAGGACCTATGGTTTCCATTAAAGAAGAGGAAAATACAGATACTAGTATTGGTCAAGGAGGATATGAACATCCCCAAGCTCCGCTCACTGATTTTGCAATTGCAAATACAGATACTAGTATTGGTCAAGGAGGAGAGATCAAATCACAAATAGTACTAACCAGGTAGGGATAACGAACTCCATTACATGATACATACCTTCTCGGTTGGTAGCTGATTTTGAGGCCCCCGTCGTGATCTTCGTGCCACCACAGTCATCTTCCACAGTCATCTTCCGTCATGACCTTCGCGCGGTTGCAAGCACCGTAGTAATGTCCGTCGTGAACTCGTCGTCTTATCTATGCATGCAAAAGGGGAACGGCTGCTCAATAGCCCTCTACCCCGCACACAGACATAAACGTATGGCGCGGAGGGTTAGATTTGGAGAAAACGGCCGTGAAAAAAGATAGTTTGCACTGAACAAATCTGGGCCGTGAATTCCGAGATCCAACGGCTCGGATCAATGATCTCTGTCTCTCCTCATTAAAGCATGTCGGATAAAAAACAAAATTCGCGCATTAATGCGAGCCGTTGGATCTCAGAATCTACGGCCCGGATTTTGTTCGGTGCAAACTACAGTTTCATGGCTCATCCGTGAAAATGTTTCTCTCTTAGATTTTAAGGGTCCGTTTGGAAGTCGGGAAAATAATTGAAATTGAAAAAAAAAAATTCCTCTGACTTGTTTGGTTGTTGGTATAGGTGAGAGGAAAGAAAAAAAAGGAAAAAAAAAAGTGAAATTGATATTGACACACTCTAAATTGTTAATGGTACTCAAAAAATGGAGTGTCAATATCAAGTCCATATCAATTTGACAATTTCCCCTCTTGGATTGATGTTGGCACTCACCTCTTGGAATGTCATTAACAATTTAGGGAGCGCCAATACCAATTTCCAAAAGAAAATAGAAAATTCAAGATTCTCTCAAAATTGGACGAGAAACATAAGAGAAAATGGAGAGCCATTTGGTTTTTGTTCACGTTATCCTTAGTGATGGAGCAACAATTTTAGACCAAGAGGGAGCGACTTCAAAAAGAATAGTAGTATTTTAAACAAAAAACATACTCAGCATATCGTGTAGCTTGTGTAGCTCGTTACTATATTCTATATGATAGTTTTTCATTTTTTGGTAAACCGTTCTAAGTTTCAAACACCCATGTGTAAGTATTTTTCTCCATGGAAGAAATTGAAGAGTTTTATTTTTTATTTTTTTAACAGTATCAAAGCAACATTATTTAAATTTTCATAGATTTTTCATACTATTTATCTAACTAATACTGTAATTGTCATCACACATAAAAGAAAATGATAAAAAGCAGTAAAATTTTGCATTATCCAAACACGCATGTCAGCTTGATATAAAAAAAGTTGCATATCAGCTGTACAAATTTATTTTTACCTATTCGAAAGGCCCGTGTGCAAAAGATTATTCAATCCCCGAGATCATTTTTCACCCTTTGTCATGGATTTTACCATAATTGTAGTTTATGCGGAAGCAGCTTAGGACGATACCCCAAGAACACTGAATAATTTTTCCTTGTGCTCAAGCCGCAACGTCACGTGGCATAGATCATGCAAATGCATTTTTTGTGTAGATCTCAAAACATGATCGGAATCACTCCTTTGCTTTAAAATATTTTTTCAAGTTCTTTTAAAAAATCGGCTCAATGAAAAATAAATGAGAACTTTTTCAGGATTTTTAACGTGGTTTGAATCATCCGTGTGGCACTCGAGCCGGACTCCGTAAGGTTAACCGTGCCACTTCTCACTGGCGAGCATTACCTGCTACGCACATCTGTATTCAAAGGGCTCAAATGGTGAAACCCATGGCGAAACCCTCGAAAATGAAGAACCCATCGGAGGATTGCGACGTTCTCGACGCGAACGCGGATTCCGACCCTGAAGCCGGAGAAACGTCGCCTCCGACGAGCAATGACGCCGGTGACAAAGAGGTAATCTAAGATATGGATTTCTCCATCAAATCACTTCCTTATTGGTAACAAACACACACCTCCTGATCCAATTTATTTTTCTCCCACGCCATTTTTGATTTCTTGGTTCACTAAAAATGATTCTAAAGTGCAGTTTTTTTTTTTTGGTTGGTATCACCAGGCTATGTATAATTAGTGAGGGATTTTTACACACGACATCCTAATTCTTGTGACACTGCTTGTCAACGAATTTGTCATTGTTCCATTCCCACATTCAATTTGTCATCCTATGTCATATGGAAACCGGCCAATAAATCATGGCCTACAATTTCAGAGACTAAATTTTTTCTAGATTATGTAGTTCTGCAAACAATCTAGACAAGTTTGATACATTTGTTGAACGGGAGGTTTTCACTGGTGGAATAACTCAGGAAGCCTGTTACACCGGGGTGGCTTGGGCAGGTTGACCTCCCTACCCACCTACAGTGACCCACCACCACCACAAACACCGGCGAATGCCATCTGCATGTTGTCATAGTAACTAAAGAGAGCAAGTAGTGCAGTTCTGATTCAGAAGCTGTTGAAATTAGGATACATGATTTCTCTGTAACCACGTCTCTGCACATTCTCTCAATGATCTTATTGTGAGATATTATTCATTTGAACAGGCCAAGACGAACAAGAAATTAACCAGCAAAAGGAGAAAGGTCACCAATTCTTGTACATCGTCAGAACACTCACGGGCGGTGCAAGTAGTTGTAAGCAACGAAGATCTCCTAACAGAGATCCTTTTCCTTGTGCCTGCGAAGCCCCTCCTCAAATTTGAGTCTGTATCTAAGCATTGGCACTCTCTCATCTCTGACTCAAAGTTTGCCTCCAACCACTCCAGCCGAAATCACAGCTCCTCCTTGATCTCAGGCCTGTACTTCTATCACAAACTTTGGGAACTAAAGTCTGTCTCACTTCATGGCCACCTAAGCCTTCCTACACTTGCCTTCCTTGACCCTGTTCGAGAAAGATCTGAATCTAGGGTTGTGGACTCTTGCAATGGTTTAATGTTGTTCTTGACTGCGGAGGTCAGATACAGCAGAATGCATTATATTGTCTGCAATCCGACCACCCAGAAATTTATTGCACTTCCCAAACCTGGTGGCGGCAATAGATCAGTTAGTAATTTTGGGGCTTACTTGGCTTTTGATCCTTCAAAATCCCCTTTTTACAAAGTTGTATTGGTAGGCTACCTTTTTGGTGATAAAGAAAGACCTGACTCTTATCTAATTCATATCTACTCTTCAAAGACTGCATCCTGGAAAGAAATGCTTGCAAAAGCACCCCTTGGTGGCTCTTATTATCGCAGGGTCTTTTGGAATGGAGCAATTCATTGGATGAATCACGTCAATGTCCATATTAGGTTCGATGTTGATGCAGAGATTCTAACTGGAACCATTATGCCTAAAGTACCTAACATCCTTGCAGAAGATAAGATTCGGTTTTTTGGAGAATGTGGTGGCAGTTTGCTGCTTATTCAAACTCGTGACCGCACTGCTTTGAGATTTAGAATCCTTGAGATGGAAAAAGACTGCTCTTGTTGGATTGTGAAGTACCGGGTCAATCTGTGGCTTGCAAGATCTGTATTCCGTGAAGGATATGTCCCAGGCTTTAAGGTTCTTTGTTGTGCAAATGGACCTAACGAAAAGGATCTTGTGCTCGTGTTACTTATTGCTGGAAAAGTGGTTGCTTATAATCAGAATTTGAAGTCAGTGAAGGTGCTTCTTGATTTGCAGTCCGACGCATACCATTCTTACTATACCACTTGTCCATTCATTGAAAGCTTGTCCCCTGTTTGAGTGTCTACTAGATGTTGAAGCATTTGGGCTTTTAATGTGCCAAATCTTGAATATCTTTTCTGATGTGAATCAACTTGTTGATGGTAATAGTTTCATGCTTGGTTGCCCAAATTGTAAAATGTGCGGTTACTATTGGCATAATCTTTTTCGTCAGAAAGCTATCATCTTTTGCATAAGTTCACATAATTCCGTTGGTCTTTCAATATTTTACTCGGCTCAAGTATTCAATATTTTACTCGGCTTAAGTATTTGTAAGGTTGTTAGTCTTTGATGCTACCGTCGTTTTCTTTAATGTTGTCGAAGTGCAAATTGTTGGCGAAGGGCTGGCAAACAGTGGGATGTTTGCCTCCATTCGAGAGGGGGGGACTAGGGTTGGACACTTGACAACCTTATTGGGATAATGCAGCACACTTGACAATCTTATTTGGATGGTTATTTTCAGAATTTCCCTAAAAGGATGGTACGATAAAATACATGGATACTAAAGCGGATCCGGAAGTGTCAAGTGATTCAATCTCTATGAACGGCTTCTTGAACAAAGATGGATGTTTTTTTCTTCTTTTGGAATCGAGTTCCTCCAAGGTAGAACCATTTTTTGGAAATGATGTGTGGAGTAATTTCTAGCTCTTGTGAGCTAAGCGAAGCAAATATTCATGAGAAGTTAAACTTAGATTTTGGTGCGTGGTTTGTAGGAAATAGATAATGAATTGGTTAGTGTAAGAATTATATTTGCCTATTTAGTGTCAGGATTTAAGATTGTGAATTGTGAATACCTTATTTACGTAGTTCGGAAGAAGACATGCCCCGAAACACTTCGATGAGCAAGTTACCAATCTTTCTTTCTTTGATGGAGTAGTCTACTCTTTAGTTATTGGTACAAGAAGTAAATGTTGAGACCTGTTTTGGCTTACTAATCTGGCAAGATTGTTTTTGTCTTTAAACAACAAGAAACACAAAAAAACATTTAACATTTCCATGGAGCGTAGGTGTATTCATAGCTTTCCCCTAACAGGAAATGGGGTGGGTGGTGTGCACCCCTCGGCCGTCCAATTGTGTTTTGTACGGTCCGGATGTGTTTTGATTTTTTACCGATAAAAGTAAATCAAAATTAAATTAAAATTGCCGAATGCATCCAGATCGTCCAAAATATGATCGGATGGCCGATAAGCGCACAGCACAGTGCATAGCACCCAGATGCACATCATTCACCCTAAGTCCCCCCTAACACTACCAAAAGTTAGATAACCAAAGAGAGTTTTTATAACATGGTTGTCAGGATGGCAGAGGTGAGTGGAATAGATTCTTTCCCTCCATGTCTGGAGTTCGAATCTTGCGACTTGCGCTCCCCATCTGCTTCTTTGGTGGTAGGTGGTGCAGCTATTAAAACTCGCTTCGCTTGGAGGGCCCTTTTGCCATCTTGTACAAAAGTGATGACTATGGTGACGGCTTGTCCTTTCGGACAGTAGCTATGACTCGAATCTCACATTCCACGGACAGGCCGGGAGCCTGTATGGTCACGTCCAAGGGAGCTTGCAACACTGGTCACCCCTTCTCATATTTCTCTGTGTTCAAAAAAAAAAAAAGTGTTTTTATAAATGCCTCTAAAACCTAAATAATCATACATGAGGGGTCTATAGAATGCAGTAAAAGGGAGCTGGACAACTATATGGAGAGTAACCAAGGGTTTGTAGCCTAACGGTTATCTCATTGTTCTCCCACAAGGGAGATTAGAGTTCAGTCTCGGCAGAGTTGTTTGGGGTTTAGGGCTATGGATAGCTTCTAGACCCCGCTAAATCGAATGGCAAAAAAAAAAAAAAAAAGACTATACGGAGAGTGCTGCAAATTTCTTTCTATGTACGACCTTGTTCTTGAATGGATTTTATGAGATAAAATCTAATTTTGATAAAATGTAGTTTTGTTTAGAGGTGTGATAAAATGACACTGTTTTTCCAATGAATTAAATCTGTGGTTGATAAAGGTATTTTGTAATAAGATAAAATCTAGTGTTGATAAAATATAATTTTGCTAAAATTCATTAAGAATATTAGATTTTATCAAAATTAGATTTTATGAGATAAAATTCATTCAAGAACAGACCATACTCCGACTATGATGTTCAAAGACAAAATACTGTAAAAATCATTTATAGTTTATAACGACCAGGGCTCAAACCGGCCGAACCCCATGGCGAAACCCTCGAAATCGAAGGACCAATTGGAGGATGAAGCTACATACGAGGCCTCCAATTCGTTAGAGGAAGATGACGGGGAGCTCGAGGCCGATGCAGATTCCGACCTCGAAGCGGGTAAAAATTCGCCATCGACGAACAATGACGCCGGTGACAAAGAGGTAAGTTAATCACAACTTCCTTATGGGCGCTCGATTTTTCATAATCATCGGTTTACTGGTAAACAACACATCCTAATGGAATCCGGTTTTCCCCCCACGTCATTTCTGCTTGGTCAATTTACTAATGAGTCTAAAGTTTAACTTTTGCTGGTCGATCTCACCAGGTAATATAGTGAGTGAGGGTTCTTTTGAGACTGGTTGTCAACGAATTTATCATTTTTTGATTATCTAGTTTCCCAAACACCCAATCTAGACATGTTTGATACAGTTGTTGGGTGTAGGTTTTAAGGGATGTTTATAGTGGTGGAATAACTCAGGAAGCCTGTTTTACCGGCCACTCAGTGGCTTGGGCTGGTTGAGCTCCCCACTCACCCACAGTGAACCCCCACCACCACAAACACCGGCTACCGCCATCTGCGCGTTGTAATTTATGGGTTTAATAAGTAGTAACTGAAGAAAGCAAGTAGTGCCGTTCTTTTGTTAGGAGGATTGAAAAGCTATTGAAATAAGGATACATAATTTCTCTGTAACTACGTCTCTGCAGTCCGCACATTCTCTCTCTGATCTTATCGTGGGATATGAACAGGCAAAGACTAACAAGAAATTAACCAGCAAAAGAAGAAAGGTTTCCAATACTTGTAAATCGTCAGAACACTCACAGGCAGTACAAGTAGTTGTCAGCAATGAAGATCTCCTAACAGAGATCCTTCTCCTTGTGCCTGCGAAGCCCCTCCTCAAATTTGAGTCTGTATCTAAGCAGTGGCACTCTCTAATCTCCGACTCAAATTTTGCCTCCAACCACTCCTGCCGAAATTACAGCTCCTCCTTCATCTCAGGCCTATACTTCTATCACAAAATTTTTGAACTAAAGTCTGTCTCACTTCATGGCCACCTAAGCCTTCCTACACTTGCCTTCCTTGACCCTGTTCGAGAAGGATCTGAATCTAGGGTTGTGGACTCTTGCAATGGTTTAATGTTGTTCTTGCCTGGGGACAGGTACAGCACAATGCGTTATATTGTCTGCAATCCTACCACCCAGAAATTTATTGCCCTTCCCAAACCTGGTGGCAGCAATTCGTATAGATCAGCTAGTAATTTTGGAGCTTACTTGGCTTTTGATCCTTCAAAGTCGCCATTTTATAAAGTTGTATTGGTAGGCTACCTTTTTGGTAATAAAGAAAGACCTGACTCTTATCTAATTCATATCTACTCTTCAAAGACTGTGTCTTGGAAAGAACTGCATGCAAAAGCACCCGATGGTGGCTCCTATCAGTGCAGGGCCTTTTGGAACGGAGCAATTCACTGGATGAATCACGCGAATATGCATATTAGGTTTGACGTTGATGAAGAGAATCTAACTGGAACCATTATGCCTAAAGTACCTAACATCCTTGCAGAAGAAAATATACGTTTTTTTGGAGAATGTGGTGGCAGTTTGCTTCTTATTCAGACTCGTGAGCATTATGCTTTGAGATTCAGAATCCTTGAAATGGATAAGGACTGCTGTCGTTGGATTGTGAAGTATCGGGTCAATATGATGCTTATAAGATCTGTATTGCCTGAAGGAAGTGTCGCAGACTTTGATGTGCTTTGTTGTGCAAATGGACCTGACAAAAAGGATGCTTCGCTCGTGTTATCTGTTGGTGGAAAAGTGGTCGCATATAACCCAAATTTGAAGTCATTTAAGGTGCTTCTTGATTTGCAGTGCAACACTACACAACCATGTTACCATTCTTACAATCGCACTTACCGATTTATTGAAAGCTTGTCGCCAATTTGAGTGTCTACTATTTGAACAGCTGTGCTTTCATTGTGCCCAATCTTGAATACCCTTTTTGATGTGAATCAACTGTTGTTGGTAATACTTTCATTATTTGTAATTTGGTTGCCCAAATTGTGGTAGGTGGTGGTTATATTTTATACGAATATGTTTTGGTTTCTATTGCCGTAATTTTTTTTGAGTGAAAGGTATCATCTTTTCAATAAAGTTGACATGATAAAGGTTTCATCTTTTCATTAAGTTGACATACTTCTTCTGTATGGAATTCTGTAATATGTTGATCTATACATGTTTCGCTTTGCTCAAGCATTAGTAAGCTTGTTGGGCAAGGGGTTGCAAATAGTGGGGTGTTAAGAGGGGCACACTTGACAACCTTATTGAGATAACGCGGCACACATGGCAATATTATTAGGATGATTATTTTCTGAATTTCCCTAGAACGATGTTGTAACCATGAAAATTGAAAATACATTAATACTGTAACATCCATGCCCTGCTAGAGTGGAAAGCATTTCAATTTCCTACCATGAACAGATTCTTGAATACAGAATGGATGTTGTTCTCGTTCTTTCTTCCTTCATTTTCTTTTCTTTTCTGGAAACGAGGTATTCCGGTGTTATCACTTATCAGCTGTCTCATTGCTGATATTTGTGGTTTGTTTGTTTTTGCATCGTCAATGGAGTGGGGAGTGCTCTCCAAGTAAGTCGAACTCAGTAGCAGCAGATGAGTTGACAACGCGGGCCTTTAAGAACAAGTTCTTAGGGCATTTTGATCCGAATCATCTTCCTCAACATGCTTTGAATATGGTTTTGGATGCTACAAAGGAATGTTAAAATAGTTTGTCTTGTATTTTTTTTTTTTTTGGTTTTGCTTCTTTCTTTCTTGTCATGTATTTATTGGGCAGAAAGAAAAAAAGAAAAAAAAAAAGAAAAAATTTTATCCCTTGAATTTAAATGTGTTACCAAATTTAGGCAATCAAAGAGAAATTTTATAAATTCCTCTACAATCCAAGAAATCATTGTAAAACAGAGCGGTTGTTTTTGCAAAATAATTAGGCATACAACCACGAGAATGTAATTTTCTTTCCTTCAATTTAAAAATGTGTAGTGAACCCATGGTACACTGTGCAAAAACTATTTGTATAGATTTTGATTGCCCGCGTATCTAACACCGAAAGAAATGCTCTAGTAAACAAAAGAATGCGCAACTATTTTGGGTTTGTTGCTCACCTCCATTTGTAACTCCATAGATCGAAAATGTGTAACTGATACAATTTTTAGGCTGAGTTTCCTTTATGGTATTTTTGATATTTTCGGTATTTGCCAAGTCATTCTATCCGAAACGAATACCGTAAAATACTGAAACTACAAATATATAGGTATTTTTAAACTTGTTATCCCATTCTATGCATACCAAAAACATGCATATCAGATACCAAAAATTTGCATATCATCATCTAATATTGTGCTTATCATACTTTTAAGGTAGATCCTTACGTAAATAATAAAAGTATACACAAGAAATACGTAACATACACCCCCCCAAAAAAATACATTAGCAATTCTATGCCACCTAGGTCAGGGCCGGCCAACCACCTAGGCCCAATAGGCCAGGACCTTAAAAAAGGGTTCAAAAATAGGGGGCACTCTAAGAATTTTAGTAGTGGGCTTTGGTATGGATCTTTTCTAACCCAAAAAGAAAAATAAAAAGGCCCAATGTGATTTTAATTGATATTTTGCTTTTAAAATTGCAACACTAGTAATATTCAATTGATACTCATGCGTTATATGTATTTGGAGAGTTTGTGTTTTGACTTTTTTGTTATTATATACTCCCTCCGTCCCTTTTAAAGTGATCCATACGGGAATACGTGCAAATTCAAACCCATAAAAAACATATTTCTCTATATAATTTTTTAATTTTTTTTATGCCAAATTAAAGTGCTCATTGAGTACTTTAATTTGGTGCCAAAAAAAATTAAAAAAATTATACGGAGGTGCCTTTTTTAACGTCCATAAAAATACACGTTTTCCAAGCGGATCATTTAAAAAGGGACGGAGGAAGTAATGATTAGTAGAACTTTATGTTGTTTTGGCTTTCTCGTATTGTGATTGTTACTGAAAAATTTATTTAATTGTTGTATTATTAGGGCACAATTTTTAGACTAGGCCTAGGGTACTCCAAACCCTTGCACCGGGCCTGGCCTAGGTGTATCATAGAGGAATTTTAGATAGATTTAACACTCCCAAAGTTAGATATTCCATGAGAAAATAAATGCCTTAAAAACCTAAATAGTCGTATATACAAAGAAAATGATTAAAAGGTAGGAGTACTAAAATTTTGTCCAAATACGCTTACCAGCATGATAACAAAAAATAATAATACGCCTACGCATGACAGTAATTGAGAATTTTATTTTTTTGGTTCGATATCCACACTAACACAAGGAGATTCACAACAAATTACCCCAATAATCCAACCCGGTCAATCAAACTATTATTGGTTGCAAAAAAATATTTTTAGTACAAATAAGAAGTGATGGTAGTTAGCATGTTAGAATTCTATGGAGGCGCTTCTACCACGACTCGAAGCCTGGGCTACAAGCCTTGGTTGCAAATTTCTTTGGCTTATCTACTATTTTGGATTAAAGGGATTGGTCCAATCAGCAAGGGGTCAAGCCTCCTAGTCTTAAAAGGACTCAACCACCAATCTATTCTAATATATAAAGAGAGAGCACAAGTTTGATGTCTCTCTTTTTTGAAACCTGTCACAAAAGTGATTTCCTCTTTTGCCCATACAAACTTCGCTTTTTACAATTTTCAAACACATAACTGCCACATAAAAGTAGGAACTTCACTTTTTACAGTTTTTTCGAAACATAACTGCCACATGTGAGAGAGACTGCAAATAGAAAATCGGCTTCATCTTTTTAATCAACTGCCACGTTCAGAGTTACTGCCCATCACTTTAATCAACTGCCACCCCCACGTTCACACCAAGTCTCCCAAAGAGCTCCTTCAAGTACACCATTTTTTCCCTTACTAATGTCAGACAATCAATTGCCATTTTTTCCCCTCCCCTTACTAATGTCAGTCAATCAATTGCACACTAAAGTCAAAGTTGTCTCCCTTGCACTTCTTTTGTTTATCCTGAAGGTACTGAACATCTTCTCTTCTACCAGTAATGCAATTCTTCTCTTCTACTTTACTTTACTTTGTACATCTTCTTTTTGTGTTTTTCCTAGGCTAGCAAAAAGAAGAATAGAGACTGCAAAAAAAATAAAAATGCTTCACTAAATCCGGTTCTTCTGTTTTCTCCGCACGTACAACATCCAATATTGCATCTCTCGACAAAGGTACTGCAGTTTTCATGTTCTACTTTATTTGACCTCCATGCTTTTGTTTACTCTGCAATACTTATTTTTTTACTTTCCCCTGATCAAGCAAAAAAAAAAAAAAACAATGGTAATGCACGTGCTCCCAATTAGAGCTAGGGGTCTGGGAATTGGTATTGTGTTAATTTTGAGAAATGAAAATTTTATGTATAAGTCAGTGGGACAAAAGATGTGTGGAATTTTTCATTCAGGATTGAATTTGTGCAATTTTTCACATTATAGATGTGATTATTTTTCCGTCACATTACATAGATGTGCAATCTATCATGGAAAACGCTGCGGCGATAGTGGCGTTAGCATGGTAATTTATTATTTGATTATGTGCAATTTATCACAACATATTGCTTAAATATCTACAAGAGAGCTTACTTCTAAAAAAAAAATAACACACACGATAAGTAGGATATTTTTGTGCATTTTTTTTGGTCCAGTTCGACTTGCACACGTATTACGTGTGTCCGACCTCTAGTGCCTATAAAAGCACTTTCCATAACAGATTCCGTATGCTGCTCTAGTATTCCTAATTACTTGAGTGATAATCTGACTCAGGCATCGGAGGTTGGCACCACACCAACACTGGTGTTCTTAGTCTCTTTTGTTTTGCACGCACTCTGTCGAGCCACGCTGAAAACCGCTTCATCACCGCCAAACCCCATGGCGAAACCCTCGAAATCAAAGAACCAGTTGGCTGATGAAGCTACATACAAGGCCTCCAATTCGTTGAAGGAAGATGACGAGGAGCTCGAGGCCGATGCAGATTCCAACCTCAAAGCGGGCAAAAAGACGCCGTTGACAAACAATGGCGCCGGTGACAAAGAGGTAACTTTTGTCTTTTGTTGATCGATCTCACCAGGTAATATAGTGAGTGAGGCGTTTTTATCAACGCGACAGCCTAATTCTTTTGAGACTGGTTGTCAACGAATTTGTCATTGTTGGTTATTTAGTTTCCAAAACGCAATCTAGACATGTTTGATACAGTGGTTGAATGTAGGTTTTAAAGGCATGTTTACAGCGGTGGAATAATCAATGTTCTAAACTTCGCTAGGCACTAATCGGGCGGAGAAGGCGCGTAGAGCCTAGGCGCTGACTACTTGACTAGTAAGCCACCTAGCGCCCTGGGCGGGGACTAGACGCCGACTTGTCGGCTTCGTAATCTAGGTGTTGGACCACCGCCTAGTGCCTAGACGGGGACCAACGGCCGACTTTTAGAACACTGGGAATAACTCAGGAAACCTGTTATACCGGCCACGTGGTGGATTCGGTAGGTTGAGCTCCCCACCCACCTACAGTGACTCCCCCACCACCATAAACACCGGCGACCGCCATCTGTGCGTTGTAATATATGGGTTTTAGTGACTGAAGAAAGCAAGTAGTGCCGTTCTTTCTTTAGGAGGATTGAAATGCTATTGAAATTAAGATGCATCATTTTTCTGTAACCACGTCTCTGCACATTCTCTCTCTGATCTTATTGTGGGTTATGAACAGACAAAGACAGACAAGAAATTAACCAGCAAAAGAAGAAAGGTCTCCAATACTTGTATATCGTCAGAACACTCACGGGCAGTACAAGTAGTTGTCGGCAATGAAGATCTCCCAACTGAGATCCTTTTCCTTGTGCCTGCGAAATCGCTTCTCAAATTCAAGTTCGTATCTAAGCATTGGCACTCTCTCATCTCCGACTCAAAGTTTGCCTCCAACCACTCCTGTCGAAATCACAGCTCCTCCTTGATCTCAGGCCTATACTTCTATCATCACAAAGATTTGGTACTACAGTCTGTCTCACTTCATGGCCACCTAAGCCTTCCTACACTTGCCTTCCTTGACCCTGAAGGATCGGAGTCTAGGGTTGTGGACTCTTGCAATGGTTTAATGTTGTTCTCGAATGGGGGCAGATTCAGCAGAATGCATTATATTGTCTGCAATCCGACCACCCAGGAATTTATTGCCCTTCCCGAACCTGGTGGCAGCACCTCATATAGATCAGCTAGTGATTTTGGAGCTTACTTGGCTTTCGATCCTTCAAAGTCGCCTTTTTATAAAGTTGTATTGGTAGGCTACCTTTCTGAGTATAAAGAAAGACCTAGATCTTATCTAATACATATCTACTCTTCAAAGACTGCGTCTTGGAAAGAAATGCATGCAAAAGCACCTGATGGTGGCTCCTATCAGTGCAGGGCCTTTTGGAACGGAGCGATTCATTGGATGAATCACGCCAATGTGCATATTAGGTTTGACGTTGATGAAGAGAATCTAACTGGAACCATTATGCCTAAAGTACCTAACATCCTTGCAGAAGATAAGATACGGTTTTTTGGAGAATGTGGTGGCAGTTTGCTTCTTATTCAGACTCGTGAGCTCTATGCTTTGAGATTGAGAATCCTCGAAATGGAAAAAGACTGTTGTCGTTGGATTGTGATGTGTCGGGTCAATATGGAGCTCTTAAGATCTGCATTCCATGGATATTTCCTAGACTTTAATGTGCTTTGTTGTGCAAATGGACCGGACGAAAATGATCCTTCGATCGTGCTAGAGATTGGTGAAAAAGTGGTCGCATATAATCTGAATTTGAAGTCATTTTAGGTGCTTCTTGATTTGTAGTGCAACACGAAACAACAATACTGCGACCCGAAACAACAATGTTACCATTATTATGGTACCACTTTTCGATTTATAGAAAGCTTGTCCCCTGTCTGAATGTCTACTACATGTTAAAGCCAATGTGTCCAATCTTGAATATCCTTTTCGATGTGAGTCAAACTTTTGTTGGTAATACTTTCATTATTTGTAATTTTATTTTATTTTTTTTTACAAGAAAAAGGGTGGGAGGGGTCAAATAGCGTAGCAACCCCCCTTGGGCGTGAATACAGGGATTTCCGAACCCGCCAGTGGAATGTCCAGTTCGAGCCATAGCTATTGTCCGTGAGGACAGACCATCACCATGGTACCGCCTAGGTACAAGTGGGCATAAGTGTGTGCCCCCATAATTCCTTGCCACTGGCAAGACTCGAAATTGAATCTCCCCTGAGAATGAGGTACCCTGCCCACCAGGCTACCACCATCGGTGGTTCATTATTTGTAATTTGGTTGCCCAATTTGTACTAGGTGCTTGTTGAGTATAAAAGTGTTTTGGTTTCTATTGCCGTAATTTTTTTGGGTGAAAGGTGCTCATCTTTTCAATAACTTGACATGAGAAAAGTTTCATCTTTTCATTAAGTCGACATACTTCTTCTTATGGAATTCTGCAATGTTGATTCATACATGTTTTGCTCTACTAAAGTATTAAGGCTAATAGTATATTCTTTCCCTGAAATCAAATGTGCTACCAAATAAGAAAATGCTAATACTATATTCTTTCCCTGCAATCCAATGTGCTACCAAATTTAGGCAATCAAAGAGAAATTTTATAAATTCCTTTACAATCCAAGCAATCATTTTAAAACAAAGCGTTTCTATTTTAAATGTCTTGGGGAAATCAATGTCTCCCAATTGTTCGATTACTTTTTTCTGGTAAAGTAGTAGCCGTCGGAAAAATTCATAGCATTCTCGTAGTCTCTTTTATACACTCCTCATTATTACAAGTAAACATTACCCATAAAATCTACAATCATGAATTTAAATGATGATGGTTTGTTTTTTTTTAAATATATATTTTTTTCTTTTTTAGATGGGCCTTTATGTGAATTTATTGTTGGGCAATGGAAATTTGGATTTTTTTTTCCTCTTAATTTATGAATCTTGATAAGTTGATGTGAATTTTAGTTTTGGATATGAAATTTTTTTATGTAAATGTATCATAGACGTAGATTGAAATAAAATATGTGATATTGTTGTTGTGAGTGTCTTCAAGCACTGACAAAAAGTCATAAGATATTCAAATCAAATAAATATGGCAACTAACAAATTTACCCTAATACGCAATAGTATTTCTCCCTCTCACTCCTCTTTCTTTCACTAAAATCTGAATGATCTAAAACATTTTAATACACGTTAAATATTGCCACGTTGTACCAGCCAGCATCCAAAATTTTCTCCTATAGCAACACTTGTTGAAGTCATCACCGCCTCTCCCGATGATTCCGGAAATCTCCGGGTTCTTCCGGAATGTTTCGAATCTCTCCGAAATGTTCTGGACTCCACTAGAAAGTTCCGGGTCCCTCCGGAACCTTCCGGATTACAATGGAAGCCTCCGGATTCCGCCGGATACATCCGGATTCTACCGGAAACTTCCGGTACTTGAAGCTTCTAGATTCTCCACCATCATTCCTCACTCTCCACATGTTTCTAGAGTCTTCTTGTATTATCTCTAGGAGTCCTAGTCTAGAATGTTCTAATGTAGTCTATAAATAGGAGTGTGTGTCATTTGTAAAGTGTGTGGAGAGTACACCAAGTGAGAGTGGCAAGTGAGGTCACAAGTGTAAGGTACTAAAGTGTGTGTTGGTGAGAGCACTAAGTGAGTGTACTTGTGTAATCTTGTATTGTGTACAAGTGAAAGTATCAATAAAAGTGTATTGTTTGGTGTGTCCAAACTCTACAGTCTGGTATCAGAGCGAGACGGTCAGGGACCAGTCGGAGATCGTGGTTGAAGACGTCATTGGAAGACAATGTTGTTGGAGATCGCAAGCTGCAAGGTCTAGGCACCAGCGGAATGTTGGACTTCGGCAACATTACTGGAGGTTTCGAAAAGTTAAACAATTATAATTATGACTATTGGAAGATGTGCATAGAAGCATATCTCCAAGGTCAAGATCTATGGGAGATCGTTGGTGGCAATGAGACTTCTCAACCAGCAAAAGAAGATGCTGAAGCACTGCGCAAGTGGAAGATCAATGCAGGGAAGGCGATGTTCGTATTGAGGACGACAGTTCAGAAAGAATTGTTGGAGTACGTACGAGAGGCTACTACTCCAAAAGAAGTTTGGGATACATTTGCGGCGTTGTTTTCAAAGACGAATGATGTTCGTCTTCAGTTTCTAGAAAATGAGTTGGCTACTTTGACGCAAGGATCGATGACTGTGAGTCAATATTTTCTTAAGGTGAAGACTCTCTGTAATGAAATTTCTCAACTCGACTCCGAGTCAAAGATCAGTGAGTCTAGGATGAGACGCATTATCACTCGAGGTCTAAGGCCCGAGTATAGTGGTCTCATGGCGGCTATTCGCGGATGGTCGACACAACCATCACTGGTGGAGTTGGAAAGTCTTTTGGCAAATCAAGAAACCTTGATAAAGCAAATGGCTGGAGCGAAAATAAAGAACGATGAAGAGGAGGCCTTGTTCTGCAGCAAGAGGAATAGAGGCTCAAGGTGGCAAAACTTTGCAAAGCCAAAGAAAGCAGAAGATGAAATGTCAGTGTGTATCAGGAGCTATCAAGCAGGGGGAGCTCGGTTCAACAACAATCAAGGTGATCAAAGGGCTGAGGGATATTGAAGACAAGATATAGAATGCTTCAACTGTGGTAAGAAAGGTCATTACTTAAGAGAGTGTCCCTTTATTAGAAGACCAGTCGAAGGTAATATGGTTACTTCATGTGGTCACAACGATGAGAGTGACGAAGAGTGGGATGCTCAAGCTAGCTATGTGGTTCTCGGGTTTGATGAAGACATACCAACAGAAGAAGGATGGGATTTTGATTCACCTTCGGCTTTGTTCGTTGTTACTGAAGCAGACACAGAAGAGGAGATAGACTTTGACGCACAAGTGGAAGAGAAGTGCAATCCAACCAATGATGAATTGGCTATTTGCACCATCATCACAGAGCCTAATGAGCCAACGTTTGTAAAAGAGGAAGGCGTAAGTACTATTGAATCAAGTCTGCAAGTACAACCACAAGAAAAGGTGGGGGAGCTAATGCAAGCCGATACATGCGTCGAAAAACTGAAAGGACTTTGTCCAAGTCTGCAAGAGAAAATTGAAGAAGCTATACCACCGCTACGAAGATCGATTAGCCAACGAAAGCGTAATCAAGTGAATCCAATTGATGTTCCAACAGGTGGTGAAAGCAAGGGACTCCAATGCACAGAATTGAAAAGTGTACTTCACGGAGGAGAAGAAGAGTCGGTGATGAGGGGGAGTGTTGAAGTCATCACCGCCTTTCCCAATGATTCCGGAAATCTCCGAGTTCTTTCGGAATGTTTCGGATCTCTCCGGAATGTTCTGGACTCCACTAGAAAGTTCCGGGTCCCTCCGGAACCTTCCGGATTACGATGGAAGCCTCCGGATTCCGCCGGATACATCCGGATTCTACCAGAAACTTCCGGTACTTGAAGCTTCTAGATTCTCCACCATCATTCCTCACTCTCCACATGTTTCTAGAGTCTTCTTGTATTATCTCTAGGAGTCCTAGTCTAGAATGTTCTAATGTAGTCTATAAATAGGAGTGTGTGTCATTTGTAAAGTGTGTGGAGAGTACACCAAGTGAGAGTGGCAAGTGAGGTCACAAGTGTAAGGTACTAAAGTGTGTGTTGGTGAGAGCACTAAGTGAGTGTACTTGTATAATCTTGTATTGTGTACAAATGAAAGTATCAATAAAAGTGTATTGTTTGGTGTGTCCAAACTCTACAACACTCTGATATATATCCCGGTATTATGATGTTCCCAAACTCATCTTTTTTCGAAGGGCACAAAGTTCCTTCGAACCCTATGGGGAAACGCTGGAAATCGAAGAAAAAATTGGAGGATGATGCTACATACAAGTCATCAAATTCGTCGGAGGAACATGATTCAGACCTCGAAGCCGGAGAAAAGTCGCCGTCGACGGACAATGACACCGTCTACAAAGAGGTAAGTTTACGCGCCACTTTCTATCTACAAATCCTGTAATCACCACCTTCTAATGGATCGGCCACTTTTTTTTTTCTTCATAATCATCGTTTTACTGGTAACAAACACCTACTGACCGAATTTGTTTGTGCCCATGTCAGTTTTGCTGGGTGATTTCACTAGACGAGTATAGTAAATAGCAAGGGGGTTTATCGAAATAAGATCCGAATTCCGAATGTATGTGTATCCACTTCTTGTGAGACTGATTGTGAACCAATTTGTCATTGTTCCATCCGAAGGCGGAACCTTGCGATTTGTTATCTGATTTTATGTTTGATCTAGTCAATTAATCAGGGCCTCCAGTTTTAGCCTCTTTGTTGCATTTTGGATTATCTAGTTGCCCAAACACTTAAGTTACGTACAGTGGTTGAATGTGGGCTCTAAGGGAGGTTTTCACCTGTGCAATAACTCAGGAAGCTTGCCCACCTACATTGACCCACCACCACCGTGTGAGCCCCTCGCCAACCTACATTGACCCACCATCACCACCGCTACCATCACCACCGACCACCATCTGCCAGCCGCCATATATTCTGTTGCTGGGAAATAATGTGGTTAAAGCATCAATTTTACCTGTAAAATTAGTGCCACTACATGACCAATTGACGTTTAAACTGACTGAACCAAGTTTTGAGATTGCACAAGAGGTCTTTTGAGTGTACACCTCTTATATCATTAAAAAATAAAAAAGTTTGCACCTCTTATGAGTTATGAGGAAAAGGAATAACTAAAAGACTTAATGGGTTTTAATTGCCAAAGAAATCAAATAGTGCCGGTCTTTAGAAGGATTGGAAAGCATTGGAATTACTAAAATACATAATTTCTCTGTAATCACGTCCCTGCACATTCTCTCTCTGATCTTATAGTGGGTTATGCATAGGCAAAGACGGCCAAGAGGTTAACCAGCAAAAGAAGAAAACTAGTTATTTCTTGTACATCGTCAGAACACTCACGAGCAGCAGAAGTAGTTGTCAGCAATGAAGATCTCCTAATAGAGATCCTTTTCCTTGTGCCTGCAAAGTCACTCCTCAAATTCAAGTCTGTATCTAAGCGTTGGCGTTCTCTCATCTCCGACTCAAAGTTTGCCTCCAACCACGCCTGCCGAAATCCAAGTTCCTTCTTGATCTCAGGCCTCTATTTCTATCAAAGACCTTGGTTGACCAAAGAACTCAATTCTGTCTCGCTTCATGACCACCCAAGTCTTCCCACACTTGCCTTCCTTGATCCCGTTCTGGAAGGATCGGAGTGTAGGGTTGTGGACTCTTGCAATGGTTTACTATTGTTCTCGAATAGAGGCAACATGGAGTATATTGTTTGTAATCCGACCACCCAGAAGTATATTGCACTTCCCGAACATGGTGGCAGCCGTTCATCTGTCTATTTTAGAGAATTTAGTGCCTTCTTGGCTTTTGATCCTTCAAAATCGCCTTACTACAAAGTTGTATTGGTAAATCATTGGGGTTATGAGGAAAGATCTAACTATCGACTTTTTATATACTCTTCAAAGAGTGCTTTTTGGAAAGAAATGGATGTAAAAGCACCCTATGGTCTCTCATATAAACGTATGGTCTTTTGGAATGGAGCGTTTCATTGGATGAGTCACGACTATGTTCACATTCAGTTCGACATCGATTCAGAGATTCTGACTTTTACGCCAATGCCTAAAGTACCCAACATCCTTTATGAAGATCAGTTTCTGTATTTTGGAGAATGTGGTGGCAGTTTGGTTCTTATTCAGACTCGTGACGACTCTGCTATGGGATTCAGAATCCTTGAGATGAAAAAAGACTGCAGTCGTTGGATTGTGAAGTGCCGGGTTAATTTGAGACCCATGGGCTCTGTATTCCATGAAGGATACGGCCCAAAATATGGGGTACTGTGTTGTGTGAAGGGGGCAAACGAAAAAGATTTCACGCTTGTGTTAGTTATTCCGGGAAAGGTTATTGCGTATAATGTGAATTCGAAGACAGTGAAGGTGCTTCTTGATTTGCATGGTGACACTTATCTTCCCTCTTTAAGATATTATAATGCTTATCCATTCATCGAAAGCTTATACCCTCTTTGAGCATCTACTACATGTTGGAGCAGCTGTGCCTTCATTGTGCCAAATCTTTAATATGAATTGTTTGGCTATCAATCGACTTCTTGGTGGTGACACATCCATTATTTGTTGCTCTACTGGCACTAGGCGCTTGTTATAAGATACTATCTTTGGTTACTATCGCGGTGACCTTTTGGGTGAGAAGGCTGTCATCTTTTCGCAGAGGTTCACAGAATTCTTCTATTTTGCTCTTCGAGCTAAGGAAATTCGTTCATCCTGTTGCTTTGTATGTGAGCCCTGTTATATGTAAGTTATTGTAGTATCATTTGTGTAATTGCTTGCTTTATGATTTTGATCTGCTTGTGAGACATAATTTGGAGAAGTGTGTTTTGAATTCTTTCAGGATTGTCGGAAAAAAGATTAGAAGTAGGATATAATGGATACTGGTGTTAGGTGTTCTTGCCGTATGGATGTGTTCATACAAAATGTGCTATAAATCGTCCATGCATGAAGAAGAAAAATTAGAATGATCCGAATCGAAAAAATGGATGTCGCCGTGGCCTGTTGAAATTTGCGTATAGTTATCCATAACCCTTAAGATTAAGTGGCTTGGGCAATTGGCTCTGGCTGCCCCCCTTTGCCCCCCAATTTCACGTTATTTACGTCTCATGCCATCAACGAATTTACAATTGTGCCATTGCACTTGAGCCGCACGCCATCTGCTCCTTTTGCGTCTTCTTTACGCCTCTCCACGATGTGCTGGGGCATGTAGGTGTTGTGCTGGCATCCTTTGAGGGCTTTGGAGTGCAGGAAGTGGGTTTTCCTTTTTCGCTGCTCTCTCTGTTTTCATCTGGATCGCCGCCCGTCATTCTAATCAATCTCTCTGGCCACAGCCATCGCCATGATCAGGACTCGCATTCTCAGGTTCTCTCTCTCTCTCTCTCTCTCTCTCTGTTTGTTTCGCAATCTAAAAAATGTAAGTCTCTGTTGCAGATTGAGACTCTGGAGTTTTGGCCCTTGGGCTGGTCACGGCGAGTACTGACGAGGGTATCAGAACCCTAGCATGATGTTGCGATTGAACATCATCGATTACGTATCAGAACCCTATCTAGCTAAGTGACATGCTCGCGTCTTTTCTTCACCGCTTCAAAACCCTTTCGCAATCGAAACCTGAAGGTAATTGCTATGAATCTCTTTTTTTTTTTTTTTACTTCATTTTCGTTGTCCCTTTTTTTTTCTTCGTATTTTGTTTGTTGAATCGCTGATTAAACTTAAAAAATGGTTTAATCGACCTTCGGGGAGTTTTAGGCAGCTGGGATGAGGACTCTATGGACATGTAGTTGGGCTATGATAACTTGTTACTTTGAGTTTTGCGTACTGTGTTTTTTTTATTTCCGTGCTTCAGTTTGGGTCGATGTATTTTGTGTGCATGGTGTGAAGCTTTGCAGTTTCTAAATCCTCTTTCCGTTTAATTCATGTGCAGATCTATGGATTATCTTTGATGTCCTTTCTTCGTTTTTGTTTGCGCAGTAGGTTATGAATCGTTGGTTGAGTGAATCGATTCACGTTTACTGTGTATTTATTGCAGATTTGAAGATTTTATAATGTGTGTATTTTCTTTACTAGGTTTTCATGAAGAAATCCTATTTTACGAAAATAATAAAGAAGATGGATGATTTAAATAGGAACGTATTAACTTAAATTAAATAAAAATCTAACTAACCCCAGGAAAATACCGCACGAAGTGGATGATTACTTTGTTCTGGTGGGGTACTGTTTCTGGGCAGTAAATTTGATTCGTAGTCCACATCATCAATTTGATGCGAAACTTGTTATATTGTTGCAACACCATTCTTACTGTGGGATTTAATTTCACCTCTTCTTTAATCTTCAATGAATTACAAAGTTTAGAAACATTAAGCCTACTAAATTTATAACACTATCATGCCCTGCTAATTTTTCCCTCTCATTTTTTGTCTGTCTCTATTGTCTAGCCAACACAGCAGCAAACACGATACCGGAAATCTCATTATGCTCCATCTGATGAAGAAGGCACACAATATGATGACTTTGTCTACCGGGGATAGTAGGGCCAGCCACTGCTATCTTTGGACACACCTTAACTTCCATCATCATTTCATCAAGTTGGATTGCAAACTTCATATTTGCGGAGGGATTCGTGAATGTAAAAGAAAATATAAAGGAAGAGAAAAGGAGTCAATAAAGTGACTAAACTAAATTTCCTTTATTGGTTTTTGCATCACTTACAAATACCTCCGATCTCTACCGTAGGTGCCAAAGAAGAATGGAAAAAAGCCCAAAAAAAAGTAAAAAAGAGCATAACCTCCGATACGATAAACAAAATAAAACCATATCGAAGTCCTAATTGTACGACTTTGGTATGATGTCCTTCCAACGTGGATTCACGTAGAACATCGCGCCACCATACAAACATGGTGTCAAGGATAAATATGAGGCCCAAACTGAGAAGTGTTGCACCCCCTTGAAATGAGTGCATGTACATCACACCTCCTACGGTGGTTGCCAAAGCTCCGAGTGAACCCCAAATAGGCCATGGACTTGGATCTACCAAATGATAAGAACGCCTCTGAGGTTCAATCAATCTTAGTTCGTGAAAAAAAAAGGGCCACTTTTTTAAGTGCTTGATCTTGTGGGATTCTTTTTTTTTTTTTTTTGTAATTTGCTTGTTCTACTTTGTTGTCTTTTAATTCTGACCTATTGTGAGTGGTTCAGGCTGCTTATGTTGGGTGCGATGCATGGCAACATTTGGAGCGTTCGAAAGCTTATCGACTTGGGGCTAATGTATGTTACATTCTCATATCTCTCTCTAGCTTTGTCCTCTCAGTTAATTTGGTTTCTCTCTCACTGCATCTATGTTTGGAGTTGGAATTTTTAGTCTTATGTGAGGTATGAAATCAAGTTTGATGTTACGTTCCTCCCATGTTGCTGCTTCTTGGGGGTCTCTGTGTGTGGATTACATTTGGGCAATTTATAACTGGTTATTCTTATTATTGGTTGAGTGATGGGTTATGCCCATTTGTTTGTATTAGAGATGATAAAGAGGTAGTCCCTTTGCATTTGGTTGCTCGACAAAGACTGGTAGCCAACCCGTCGGCGACTTTAAATTTGAGTACTGAGTATTCATGCATACACCTATTCATTTGAGATTGAAAGAGTACTGAAGTTAATTGCACACGTTTAGAATCATAGGTAATCTACCGCATAGATAATCCTCTTCATTTTCCTCTCTTTCCACTATTCCATCTCCATTACCTGATCCAATACATTGCATCATTTATTGCTCTGGTGTTCTGTCATATCTTATGTACACATATGTGGGTTTACTTCTGCAGAGAGTGAGGTAAGTTGGAAGGCAGCAGTGCCCTGATGGTTTTGTTGAAATGAAAGGTCATGTTGAGGTTTTGTGAAGAATTGCCTTCACAACGTTTCTTACTATTTTCGTGAATATTCTTTAGGTTGCATTGTGTAATGGTTTGGACTGAATATAAAAGTTGAGTTCATTTTTTTTTTTTTTTTGGGGGGGGGGGGGGGGGTTATTAATTATTAATGTGGAATATACGTTTAGCATGAGTGAGACCGGTGGCATCCTTTAAAAGTAATTGTAAGTCTTAGAAGGGAGCATGTTTTGTGTGGACAAGGATTTTTTGGACTTGTTTTTGTATGAATAAGCTGAAGCAAACTAGGTGCTATTTTGGAGTTTGAATGGTATCATAGTATCCTGTGGCCTGAGGTATGAATATACTGTTCAATAAGACATATTTATAAAAATAAAAGTGCAGTAAGGGATGCCACTTGATCAATTTGACCTGGAGTTCACATTAGTTGTGGGCAGGGTTTTCGATTATGACTGTTGCCTCATAATTTTAGGAGAATAAGATACCCCTTTCTTGTTTGATATTATATGAAAACCAGTGCAAAGCCATGACGGTAGCCTTTCACAATCATCTTCCCCGTAAAAAATGACATGGACATGGAATGCGAAAGAGACCGCCATCAGTACTTGGTCATATTGCCGAAGTTGAAGGGCCATAACAAATTCCTGCAAGGCTGGACCATCAAGCTGTCCGTTTGCACAACCGGCAGACTCCATGTGCGGTTTCCCACTGTAACAGCAATTTTTCGCAGGTGAAATATCTCAACCATATTGAAACTTTCCTTGAAATACCTATTATTCAGCAAAAAAAAAAAAACTAGAATGGGATAAACAAAGATATCTAAACAGACCAAAAGCAAGAGGAAGGAAGCCCATGCATCACTAAAAAGTACAAAACTCTTGCCGGTCGTCAATGTATTCCCTTGGGACAATTTAGGAGTCTATATCACAACCACTTGCTTCTTAATTTACGTGCTTCAACTACACCATATGGGAATGCTCAACTTCTACTATTTCCAAACATTAAATCAGAGTTTTTGCATCTCAAAAGTTAGATCTGTTACCATTGTTTCGGCCTCTGGCTTGTGCATTGGTACTTATTATTCCAATGGCAAAGGCACATTCTGTTTCTTATACAATTTACATTTAATTTCTTTTTTTAGGAACAGCTTACCTTCAATTGTTTGGTTCGGACTCGAACTTAAGTTTTGCATCTAAATTAACTAATGCATGTTAACTACTTCTATGTACTTCATGCTATACAATAATACAACTGCATGCTGATTAGTTTGCATACATTTCCCTACAGTTTTCCTCCAAAATGTCGCAGCATAAGCAACCCAGAATCCCCTACTCTGAGTGACCACAAGAAGGGAGAGAGAGAGAGAGAGAGCATACTGTTGGTTGCAGCTCAGGTGAAGTTTCGAATTCTTTGGGCAGCTTGTTTTCATGATTGTTTCTTGGAAGAACTTTTCTAGCAATAGAATCAAACTTGTCTAGAATCTTGATTTCAAGAACCTTCTATGTCGTAAAGCGCATTCTAATTTTATTATTCTTGTGGTATCTATAGCCCCCTCACCCTCTCTCTTGCTCTCGTTGACCTGCTTTCCTTGCAGACAAATTTGAGGAAAGAAAGCATCAGAATGAGGTACAATGGCTTTTGGAGATTTTCACTACGCTCATGGTGTGCGGATGCATTTAATTCATGTGTCTGAATGCTATTGTTGTCATCATTGAGATGGGTCAGTTCACGCATGTTTCAAGCTATGTTCGGAAAGCTGAGTCCAGATGCCTTGGATCCTATTACAGTTGCAAAACTACGTGCTGCCGGAGGATTGGCCTTATTGGATGCTAAAGAGTACAAGCTGGCTGCCCAAAAATTTCGTCATTCAACCGGCCCTCGGCTGCTTAGAGTGTGTGGGAAAGAAAATACAATTTGCTTAGAGAGTGTGCAAGATTCGTTTAATATTGAATGTTCTTCAAAGACTATTTTTATGTGCGGTGTGGAAAGCTGCAGATATAAGGAATATTATGGTCCTATGGAAGAAGGAAAGAAACCCCCGGCGGCAATAAAGATGTATCCATACCATCGAGTGCATCCAGTGCTGATTATGTAAGCAGAAAGTTGTAATTTTGGTCTAGCTAGATTGATAATATGAAATCAGGCCCATTTCATTGTTCTTGGGCATTTTACATTTGAGGAGAGGAAGAGTACTGTTTAGTGTCCAGTGAACATGTTTTCGATTTGTAATTACTACCACCATCTCTCTCTTTATGTAATGTATTAATAACTAAAAATTGCAACCAACGGGTTAAACCAACCGTGCATAGCACGGGAATAACTCACCTAGTTATTCCTCAAACTTGGAAATGGTGGAAATGCCCAAATTAGCAACGAATGAACACTGGAAATTTTTTGGGAGAAAAGTGATAGCAATTGTGTGGGAAGTAAATCTACTAACGAACCGGAAAAACTATTAGAGCTAAAGTACCCCCCCTTTCACTTCACAAACATCACTCATCAGCTACTAGGTGGTAGCCTAGTTGGCCAAAGTGAGTGACACAAGATTCTCCTCGCTCCCTGTGCATGGACCTCTCAGGTTCGAATCCCTCCCATGCCATTGCTGGGACTTGTGTGGATTTGCAGGAAGAGTCTTTGGCCAACTAATCGCCTAGGTGGTGATGTGGTGACGACATGTCCTATTCGGACAATAGCTATGGCTCATCCGGACATTCCACAGCAGGTCGGAAACTCCAATAATTATGCCCATGGGGGTTGCTAGGCTGGTCGCTCCTTCCCAAAGTAATAATTTGGTGGTCCTGAACCAGTGGCGAAGGATTTGACTCAACATAAATTCTTACCTGATTTCCCAATTGACAATTACCGAATATTAATCGTTCACACCAGTGTGCATTATGTATCGAAGGAAATCATAAAGAATAACATACCGATTACATTAACAACGTACATATATCAAATTATCTTTGGATTTACATCGCAAAGTAACATAATACCCCGTGTTTAGGTCGAATTCAATTCTAAGATACTAGTAAATGACAAATCAAGATTGAATCAAACTTCACAAACCTAGACACGAGTAATCATAGTCAGAAATTTGGAGTATAAAATCTCTGTACATACTAAGTCGTAGATTGCTACTATCTCTAGGTAACCGTACAATTTTCCACTCAACTAGTGATCAACCGTTAATATTGAGCAAAAAAGAAAATAGAAAATTAGAAAATAATATTCTTTCCCTGAAATTAAATGTGCTACCAAAATTTAGGCAACCAAAGAGAAATTCTATACTGATCCAAAAAAAAAAAAGAGAGAAATTTTATAAATTCCTTTACAATCCAAGCAATCATTTTAAAACAAAGCGTTTCTATTTTAAGTGTCTTGGGGAAATCAACATCTCCAGTTGTTAGATTACTTTTTCTGGTAAAGTAGTAGCCGTCGGAAAGATTCATAGCATTATCTCAGTCTCTTTTATGCACTCCTCATTATACAAGTAATAAACCTTACACATAAAATCTAAAATTCAGGAACTTAAATGATTATGGTTGGTTTTTTTAAACATATTTATTTTCCTTTTTTTAGATGGGCTTTTATGTGAATTTATTGTTGAGCAAGGGAAATTTGGATTTTTTTTCTTCTCAATTTATGAATCTTGATAAGTTGATGTGAATTTTGGTTTTGGATGTGAAATCTTTTTAGGTACTATATGTGTCATAGACGTAGATTGAAATAAAAATGTGATTATATAAATGAAACTCAATAAAGATGTATCGAGAAAAAGAGGGAGGAGACATCCAACCAAAATTGAATGAAAGAAAAAAGAAGGGTAAAGAAGAAAATACCAAAAACATCGAAAGGCGCCAAACCGAAAACAACCACCACAAACCCCTGAAAAGCCAAAAATATATGTGATATTATTGTTGTGATTGTCTTCAGGCATCAACAAGAAGTCATAAGATATAGGAGTAAAAGAAATATGGCAACTAACAAATTTACCCTAGTGTGCGATATTATCTCCCTCTCTCTAAAATCTTGACCTTATAAAATATTTTTAAACGGCCGCGATATATCGCACTGTCACGTGGTACCCACCGGCACTGAATTTTTTCTCCAACACCCCTTCCGAATTTATTTTCCCGTATATATATCCTTGTACTATTATGTTCCCAAGCTCATCTTTTTCCGAAGGGCACAAAGTCCCTTCGAACCCTATGGCGAAATCGAAGAACAAATTGGAGGATGATGCTACATACAAGTCCTCAAATTCGTCGGAGGAACATGATGCCGACGTCCAAGCCGGAGAAAAGTCGCCGTCGACGGACAATGACACGGGCTACAAAGAGGTAAGTTTACGCGCCACTTTCTATCTACAAATCCTGTAATCACCACCTCCTAATGGGTCGCCCATTTTTCTTTTTTTTATTGTTTCTCATTTTTTTTCTTCATAATCATCTTTTTACTGGTAACAAACACCGACGGACCGAATTTGGTTTTCCCCATGTCATCTTTGCTGGGTGATTTCACTAGACTATTATAGTAATAGCAAGGGGGTTTATCGAAATAAGATCCGAATGTATGTATATCCACTTTTTGTGAGACTGATTGTGAACCAATTTGTCATTGTTCCATCCAAAGGCGGAACCTTGCGATTTGTTATCTGATTCCGTATTTGATCTGGTCAATTAATCAGGGCCTCCAGTTTTAGCCTCTATGTTGCATTTATGTTTATCTTGTTGTCCAAATACTTGAGTTACATACAATGGTTGAATGTGGGCTATAAGGGAGGTTTTCACCAGTGCAATAACTCAGGAAGCTTCCCATGTTAGACTCCCGGTGGCTCGGGCAATATGAGCTCCTCACCCACCTACAGTGACCCACCACCGACGATCCCCATCTACCCATTGTCATACATTCTGTTCCTGAGGAATAGTGTGGTTGAAGCATCAAATTTACTTGTAACATTAGCGCCACTTCATGACCAATTGCCGTTTAAACAGACTGGACCAAGTTTGCAAATTTCAGAACGGTCTTTTCGGTGTGCACCTCATATGTCATTAAAAAACAGCAAAGTTTGCACCTCTTATGACGAAAGGAATAAATAAGAGACTTTATGGGTTTCATTTGCCAAAGAAAGCTAGTAGTGCCGGCCTTTAGAAGGATTGGAAAGCTATTGGAATTAAAAATACATGGTGATTTGTTTGTAATCATGTCTCTGGACATTCTCTCTCTGATCTTATTGATGTAGGACAGAATTTAAGAGGATTAAGGCTGATCAAAAGACAGAGAAAGGGGTTGTTTTGGCCTGTGAACAGTAGATAGATAACGTATTCTAGACCTCACATTGAGACAAACTTAGGCATCACACATAGGATCTCTTCAGCATCACACCAAATAAAAGGATTGCATCACACAATCATAACGAATAAAGCTGCAGGAGTTTTTACATATTCAACCATAATTCAAGCTCTTGAAGTACAAAAATTTATAGACTCCATGACATGTGTGAACACAGTAACTACTCCTATTTCCAAGAAGTAAATTAACCTCATAGTTGGAAGGTCACAAAGCCTTTAAATGTTCTAGAACAAGCCTAATAGATGATTAGTCACAAAGCTTTTAACCTAGCGCATGCCTAACCAATATCCCAAGTGGGCCCTATGTCATCCCACATGTGCAAAATAAGGGTTGGGGCTTAGAACTATCCTGTCCGAGCCTTTTATACACTTGTAATGGGTGCTGCCGTTTCCCATCACTTGTGCAAAATAAGGGTTGGGGCTTAGAACTATCCTGTCCGAGCCTTTTATACACTTGTAATGGGTGCTGCCGTTTCCCATCACTTATAGTGGGTTATGAACAGGCAAAGACGGCCAAGAGATTAACTAGCAAAAGAAGAAAGGTAGATATTTCTTGTACATTATCAGAACACTCACAGGCAGCGGAAGTAGTTGTCAGCAATGAAGATCTCCTATTACAGATCCTTTTCCTTGTGCCTGCAAAGTCGCTCCTCAAGTTCAAGTCTGTATGTAAGCATTGGCGTTTTCTCATCTCCGACTCAAAGTTTGCCTCTAACCATGCCTGCCGAAATTCAAGTTCCTCTTTGATCTCAGGCCTCTACTTCTATGAAAGACCTTGTTGACCAAAGAACTCAAGTATGTCTGGCTTCATGACCACCTAACTCTTCCCACACTTGCCTTCCTTGATCCCTTTCAAGAAGGATCGCAGTATAGGGTTGTGGACTCTTGCAATGGTTTATTATTGTTCTCGAATGGAGTCAAAATGAAGTATATTGTTTGTAATCCGACCACCCACAAGTGTATTGCACTTCCCGAACATGGTGGCAGCACTCCATCTTGCTATTCTGAAAAATTTAGTGCCCACTTGGCTTTTGATCCTTCAAAATTGCCTTACTACAAAGTTGTGTTGGTAAGTTACTATTTGCATAAATTGGAAGGATCTAATTCTAGTCTAATTATATATACTCTTCAAAGAGTACGTCTTGGAAAGAAATGCATGTAAAAGCACCCAATGGTGGCTCATATACATTCAAGGGTTTGGAATGGAGCAATTAATTGGATGAGTTACGACAATGTTCACATTCGGTTTGACGTCGATGCAGAGATTCTGACTGGAACCCCAATGCCTAAAGCACCAAACATCCTTGATGAAGATAAGTTTCTGTATTTGGGAGAATGTGGTGGCAGTTTGCTTTTTATTAAGAGCCGTGAGCACTGTGCAATGGGATTCAGAATCCTTGAGATGAAAAAGGACTGTTGTCACTGGATTGTGAAGTGCTGGGTTAACTTGAGAGCCATAAGTTCTTTATTCCCTAACGGAGACTGCCCAAATTATAGGGTTATATGTTGTGTGGATGGGGCAAACGAAAAAGATTTCACGCTCATTTTAGTTATTCCGGGACAAGTTATTGCGCATAATCTGAATTCAAAGACAGTGAACGTACTTCTTGATTTGTGTGGTGACGCTTATCAACCTTCTCATTATGGATATTATAAGGCTTATCAATTCGTTGAAAGCCTATACCCTCTTTGAGCGTCTACTGCATGTTGGAGCTGCTGTGTCTTCATTGTGCCCAATCTTTAATAAACTAATTGTTTTGCTTTCGATCGATTTCTTGATGGTGACATTCATTATTTGTTGCTCTACTGTCAACAGATGCTTGTTACAAGATATCTTTGGTTACAATTGCTGTTATCTTTTAAGTGAGGAAGCTTTCATCTTTTGGCATAAGTTCATAAAATTCTTCTATTTCGCTCTTCTGAGTTCACTGAATTCTTTCATGAGATGCTGCTTTGTATTTGAGCTCTGTTACCACTTTTGTTCATTTGGCTAAACTATTTTAGAATCGTTTGTGTAATTGCTTGCCATGTGGATGCGTTCTTTTCCTTTTCGTTCTTTCATGGAAACGAGGAATTCCTCCAAAGTAGGACCATGCTGGAAATAGAGAGTACTGATAAATTGCTCATAACTGTAAAAACTACTTTGACTTTGTAATAAGGGAAAATTTCAAAAAAAAAAAAACCCAAACTTTGACCTCAATATCAAATATACTGCTAAACTTTCAAAAAACTCAATCGTACTCCTAAACTTTGCTTCCGTTAATCAAATATACTCCTACCGTATGAATCTGTCAAATAACTAATGGAATTTGATGTGTTGGCCGTTATACTCCGTTAAATATACTTATGCGGCATCCAATTCCACTTAAAATATGACACATGTACCTTCACACACACACACACACACGCGCGCGCACACACACTCTCTCTCTCTCTCTCTCTCTCTCTCTCCGAAAAAATGCCAAAAAAAAAAAAATCTATTTTCAAACTTTGTTTACAGAAAATATATTAAAAAATTTAATTTTTTTGCCTGTTTTCTTCTTCACAAAGCTACCATCACATTGGTACAAAAGAGATCCCTTTGTGGGATCTTGGAGAAACTGCCAATCTGCACTGCCCACTGAGCCCGGTCACCTGGCCGGGCCGGTCTTGGTTGCAAGCCGAAGTGGCAAGTCATCACCTACCCACTGCCTGACAACCTGATCGGTCGCACCAAAATGCAGCCCGGCCTTCCCCCTAATATGTATAAGTTATAGATATTAGATTACGCGACAAAGGTCATCACATATACTGATATACTACTCTAAGAAAATGGTAAAACAATAAAATTACGAAAATAAGCATATCATAAGTTCAAAATTACTCCCTCCGTTCCAAATTGTTACTCTTTTTGAGCAGTATGTCACTCTATCAATTGTCTATATTTTGCAATTTATATTATTTTCTATGATATTTGAAATAAGTGTTTAATAAAATTAATTGAAATTTACCAAACAAGATTCATATTGAATATGAAAAATATTATGAATTAGAATATAAAGACAATTTTTTGAGAAATCCTAAATAGTAAAACATGAGCAACAATTTGGGACGGAAGAAGTATTATACTATCCCAAACACTATCTGCGGTAACCCCAGGGTGAAACGTACCCTTGAAATCGAAGAATCAATTAGAGGAAGATGATGAGGTGCTCAACGAAAATGTAGATTCCGACGTCGATGCCATCAAAAAGTCGCCGTAGACGACAATGTCAAGTGTGGCGGATGTAGGAATTTGAGGTAGAGGGGGCACCAATTCTAAACATAACCATGTTCCCTTAAACATAACCATATGTCATGGGTTTTGTCTATTAATTGAAAAATACAACATCAAGATTTTCAGCTTATTTTTCATTTGATCTTTTGAATTTGATCCAAAAATGAGCTTGAAAAATTAAAAAGCTTTGTCCAAGAGTTAAAGAAAAATTCCTAAAGTAAAAAAGATTTGATATAAACTGAATTTTTTACACTTCTTAAGCAAAGCTTTAGAGAGAGGAAGTGGTAATAGGAATCATAGGATGGGCAATTTTAGTACTTTTGGGATATCATGGGATCCTACACAATCAGGATAAATGTATAACAAGTGCAAGGATAGAAAAGGCAAGGGGTCACTTGACCCCTGTGGGCTCTACACGCATCCACCAGTGATGCCAACGGTGACTTTAGATAACCCTTTGGTCCCTTTCTACAAAAAGTAATCACAACTCCCTAATAGGTGCCCCACTTCATGTTCTTCGCTCCTCCTTTTTCCATAATCAGGAGATTAATTTGGAAACGAACACCTCGTAATCTAATTTGTACCTTTTTACTCATGTCATATTTGCTATGTCGGACTACTAATGATTCTATGTTCATGGTTTATCAAGTGGTGCCACTGCCATTCGAGTTCCTTTTCGAGAAAATTAAAAAATGTACTCCCTCTGTCCCATTTTGTTTGTCATTTTTTGATAATCGTGTCAGTTTTCAATCGCTTATATATTTTAATATTGATCTCCAAATATATGCAATATGGATCTTGTTTGATAGTTCACAATTTATTCTATTATATAAAGTTTTTAAAACAGTGAAAAACATTATCGATTGAAAGATATAAGCAGTTTAAGGCGTATCAGAAAATAGAATAATTGACAAACAAATTGGGACGGAGGGAGTATCTTAATTCTCATTAAGAATATACCCAGTTTTTAATTACTCATAATGACAACCACATGATAAGATTATCCTTTTACTCTTAAAATATAAAATTTACATTTTACCACCCCCACCGCTTTCCACCTCCACCCAATATCCACTTCTGGCCAGTAAAATTTCACTAACTTTGAAATTTCATTAACTTAGAGTTCGTGAATTTCACTACCTTAAAATTCACTACTATCTATTTCCGAAAATTTCGTGCTCTTATTTTTATTATCACAATGTTAAAATATTCTTATGGGAGCTAAAAAATTAAAAAATAAAAAATAATTTTGAGTCAAAGAAAAGAAATTTCCAAGAAAAAGTAAATAACTATGTTATTTTTCACTCCTTTCAAATTTTTTATGTAATATAAACTCAAACAAAAAAGAAAATAAAGTAAAGTTCGAATTTAAGGGCATTAACGTCAATTCACCATCAAAATTGACACCTTTAGGCCCTTTTTAACGGCAAGGGGGGTATGTGACATTTAGTTTGTAAGGCAAGGGAGAACAGTGAAATATCAAAAAGCAGAGAGAAGGCCAGTGGCATTTATGCAAACCTCAGGGGAGGTTAGTAAAATTAACCCAAAAATCATTTATAGTATATTGCAATCTACAAATATTTTTTTTCGATTTTAAAAACTTTGTTTAATAAACTAAACATAGTTTATGGTTTAGTTTATCAAACGAGATTTATATTGCAGATATAATTAATTGTATCTTAAAAAATAAAAAAATTAATAATTTTTTGAGAGAAAAATATTGCTACTCCTATTTTGGATTATCTATTTTTAGACGGGGAGTACTATTGTTCTACGTTTGACTGTCTCTCAATGCAAGAGCATTTTGATAAGTCGTAGACGAAAAATTGATGTCAATTGATTTCTTACCCTTTTTGCCTTTTTTGCCTTTTCGGAGTGTGAGAAACTGCAGAGGGAAAATGTCACGTGTCGCGTAACTACAGTATAAGTCCTCCTACTTTATTGAACTCTCTTTTCGAGTCCTATCCGAATCCGCCACGTGTCGCGTTTTGGTGAAGGGGATTCTAATTGCAGCCCCCATCTTCCAGTATAGCCTTTGCTTCTTTAAGCAAGTCAATGTAGTATTGTTCTTTTGCCCTTCTCTCTCTCTCTCTCTCTCTCTCTCCTCCGATCGAGAAAATGGTTCCGATATCCCTTCTCTCATCACCTCTACCTCCTAACACAACTGTTTGTTATCTTTTCTATTTGCTCAATTGATTCCTAAAATTTATGCAATGGAGGAAGGGAGACTTCAGCTGTTATTGGAAAGAAAATGGTCACATCCCTCACAGCCAAACTTCTGTTATCTTTTCTGTTATTGCTCAGGTGGTCGCCGGAGGTGGAGAAGATTACGGGTTTGTGGCGGTCGGCGGTGGAGTCTTGGCTGGTGCCTGGTTGGTGCAAGGGGTAAATCTCTGAACTTCTGAATTTTCACGGAATTTTTTTTTTTTATTGTTCCTGTTTTAAACAGGTCAAAGGTTCAAAGTGTTCACGATGCAAGGGGTTCAATTAAGTTACAAATGGGGTCAACGAGCCACGCGCTTTTGTTTTATTGTTTTGTCGACAAACAAGAGCGAAGCGATGTCGGCTTTCCATGCAGATGCAAGGACTCAACATATATTGAAAATACGTCTCATTCTACCTTCCAAGTGACTGAAGTAAGCAAAGATCTCTCCGGCCTCCACTTGCAAGATGAACGCCAAGACATGGGATATAGTTTTGGCGTTGGCGATGCTTGGGGTTTCTCTGATTGTGGGTTACATCTTGGAAAAGTTACGTGGCTGTTTTCGTAGGAGGAGATCGGGTCCTAATTCCACCGACGACGGGGCACAGGTAAGCTCCATCTTTCTTTTCCGTAGATTTTGAGTTCTGAAATTTACAAGTAGGATTGTAGGAATTGCCCCAAATTCTGGTAATCCCCTGTAACGAAAACTGAGGCTCACAATTATGCTGGAAAAAATACTCTCTCAATTTTGTCACGCTATGGAAATTCAACTTTTTTAAGTGCACATCATTAAATTTAATTGTTATCAATGAGATGGGTAGCAAACAAAACAAAATGGCTCCAAAAGTTGTGCTGGTTAATTTGTAGTTGAAAGCAAAATTCATTAATGCTTAGATCTTATATTCATTCCTATGAATTTAATTGTCAAGAGAACCAGCTCTCCTTTATGTATACTGTAAAAGAGAAGAAAAATAAATCATAGAGAAAGAAAGGTAAGGAAGAGGTACTTTAATTGAATAAAATCTAATAGGTCCAATAGAACAGGATCTTAAGAGATCCGAAAGACCAATCTCGTTTTTGGTAGTTCCTAAAGTAGCTATCTTCTTTCTTTTCATTAGTGTTCAACATTTATTTTACTTCCCGTATTATCTTTAACACGGTATCTTCACGAACATCTACCCCTTTAGGGTCTTTCCAAAAAAAAAATCTACCCCTTTAGTGAAAGATGATTAATCAAAAAAATTACTTGTTTCTACCCTTCAAGTTCTATGCAATGATATTTTGTTCCTTGGTACTTACGATTGCATGACATTTATCTAGGTTAGTCATATGAAGTTTATTCTCTTCATTAATTAAATGTTAATGTAAATAAGAATCTCTTTTGATTGGCAAGGCTGCGGCTGCCACTACCTTTGTTGCTTCTCAGGAGGCCACAGCAACTTATCTTGCGGAAACAATCTCTGCTCGACTCAAGGCCACAGCAACTTATCATGCCGAAATGATCGCTGCCCAACTGGAGGCCACTTTGCTTAATAACCGTGTTACTGCAGAGCAACCACGGGAGGAGCCTGTGACTGCCAGACAGGTTGAGGAGGCTTCAACTTTGATCCCTAGTGATTCTGCGACTTCTTCTATTGCCACCCGCAGTCACTCGTTGCAACCCTCATGGGAATATGCAGACAATCCTCAGTCACAATTCCCTTTGACAAACCATTCGGTATGCATTTCATTGATTGTTTGCTCTCAATTCTTGTAAAAAATTATCACCTATTCAGACTACAAACATGGAATAGACCATAGATGCTGCAACTTCTTCTACTGCCACCCGTTTGGCTGAGAGCTACAATCAATTACAGTTAAGCTTGCTGGTCTCTTGATGGGTGAGCCTCCAGTTGTTGCCCTTGCACAGCCCGAGGGATAACTGGGCTCTTCACGGTTGAGCCACTATTCGGTATGCACACACACACACACACACACATATATATATATAAATGGTTGACTATATATTGCGGGAAGTAAAATATATGCTGGTTAATTTGTAGTTGAAAGCAAAATTCATTAATGCTTTGATCCTATATTCATGCCTATGAATTTAATTGTCAAGAGAACCAGCTCTCCTTGATGTATACTGTAAAAGAGAAAGAAAAATCATAGAGAAAGAAAGGTTAAGGAAGAGGTACTTTAATTGAATAAAATCTAATAGGTCCGATAGAACAGGATCTTAATAGATCCGAAAGACCAATCTCGTTTTTTGTAGTTCCTGAAGTAGCTATCTTCTTTCTATACATTTTGTGTTCAACATTTATTTTACTTCCCGCAATAACTTTAACACGGTATCTTCACGAACATCTACCCCTTTAGTGTCTTTCAAAAATAAATCTACCCTTTTGGTGAAAGGTGATTGATCATAAAAATTACTTGTTTCTGCCCTGGAAGTTCTATGCAATGATATTTAGTTCAATGAGACTTATGGTTGCATGACATTTATCTTGGTTAGTCATATGAAGTTTTTTTTCTTCATTATCTAAATGTATATCTAAATAAGAATCTCTTTTGATTGGCAAGGCTGCGGCTGCCACTGCCTCTGTTGCTACTACTCTGGAGGGCACACCAACTTCTCTTGCCGAAAACACTGCTCAACTGGAGGCTGCAGTAACTCTGTTTAATAACCGTGTTACTGCAGAGCAACCACGGGAGGAGCCTGTGACTGCCAGACAGGTTGAGGAGGCTTCAACTTTGATCCCTAGTGATTCTCTGACTTCTTCTCCTGCCACCCGCAGTCACTCGTTGCAAAACCACATGCCATCAAGGGAATATGCAGACAGCGTAGTTTTACGCAATCCTCAGTCACATTTCCCTCTGACAAACCATTCGGTATGCATTTCATTGATTGTTTGCTCTCAATTCTTGTAAAAAAAATTTAGCACTTATTCAGACTACAAACATGGAATAGAACATAGATGCTGCAACTTCTTCTACTGCCACCCGTGTGGCTGAGAGCTACAATCAAATACAGTTAAGCTTGTTGGTCTCTTGATGGGTGAGCCACCAGTTGTTGCCCTTTCACAGCCCGAGGGATAACTGGGCTCTTGATGGTTGAGCCATTGTTCGGTATACACGCATAGATATATTTTTTGTATGTGTATATATATAAATGGTTGACTATATATTATAGATACCATGATTAGCATATCTAGTCAAACATGCCGTAATACTAATTTTTTGATTGATTTCTATTAAGACCATTAAACTAACATTTTAGTTCATTGATAAACTAATTAATGTAATAATTGTTCTTGCATATATTTATGTAATTTGTTATATTTGTATATAACCTAATACATCAGCTTTCCTTTTGTATATGCTATAACTACACTGATCCCTGTGAAGTTTTATGTAATAATTATATTTTGTTCCTTGAGACTTAGTACTGCCTAACATTAATATCAGTTAGTCATAATGAAAGGTTATTGTCTTCCTTCTTGAAAGGTTTATCTGAATAACAATCTCTTTTGATTGGCAAGGCTGTTGCTCCCACTACCTCTGCTGCTACTCTAGAGGCCATAGCCACTCCGGTTGCCAACACCTCTGCTACTGTACTGGAGGCCACAGCCACTGTGCGTAATGAGGAGATTACGCTAGAGCAGCCCCATAATGAGGTCGGCCACAGTCAGTTGCGTCACCGCAAGCCTTTGATAGACGATGCAAACATCCTAGCTTCACGGCATCCTCAGTCACCATTTCCTCTGACAAACCGTCCAGTATGTATTTCATAAATTGATTGTTTTCAATTTGAAACGCCAGTAAAGAAACTTAGAATGTGTTCAAACCACAAACCTGAAGAAACTTAGAATGTGTTCAAACCACAAACCTGGACTAGAACATAGATTTTGTGACTTCTTCTACTGCCACCCATGTGGTTAAGAGCTCCAACCATTTACATTTGCCACCACTGAGAAGGTTGAGCTTGCTGGGCTCTTGATACATGAGCCACTGGTTGTTGCCCTGACAAAGCCCTAGGGGCAGCTACGCTCTTGACGGGTGCACCACTGTTCAATGTATCTAGATATTGTTTTATCTGCACAATATTATGTGATCGTGTTAGAAATAGGTACCCTAATAACCACTGGTGATATTCAAGCTAAGGGTGTTAAGTCTATTTTTTTTTCTGTGAGCAAATTGGTCTAGTACTGCTCTCCCTCTCCGATAATTCTCCCACTTGGTATGAATTAGTTTTTACCCACGATTTCTCCAGATTTCGTACTTCAAGCAGTTCAAATGGTTCTATGTAATGCTTGTCAATGATAAAGACATGTAAAGGAGATGGAAGTCCTATATATCTCGAGATCTCTTACATGTAATTTCTTTGGAAGTCCTATATTTGGTGTGTAACTGTGTAAATACATGCATACTAATGCATCTGCTTTCATATACATTGCAGAATCGATCGAGGTGGCGTAAGTTGGAATTGTTGCTTGCTGTTGGTGTCTTGTTGCTTGTTGTTAACCCTGGAACGGCTAGCTTAAAGGTATCTGTACTAACTCTCCTCAGGCGGCAAAACCGTTTTTTACTTTGTACTTTTCTCAGGCGGCGGGACTGTTTTATGTCTAATTGAGGTTGAACGTTATATCTGTAGAGTTGGAACACAACAAACAAATATAATTTTATTGATTACAAGCACTCGTACACTTAACTTGTGTACAACAACACACACTATCACTCACAAAGGATGACTCTCTTACACAAGAGTACTTAGTACACACACAATTTAGGAAGACACTTTATCTTTGGACACACACTTTAGTACTTGGACTCTCACTCTCTTGCTTGGAGTGTCTCTCACTTGCTCACTTGGACACTTTCTCTCTTATTTGCACAAATGGAGACCTCTTGCCTATTTATAGGCACCAATAGATTATTCTAGAAGCGTACATGTCTCCAAGCTTCTAGATGCTTCTAGTGAAGCCCGTAAGCTTCCATCATATTCCGGAACATTCTAGTACCATCCGGAAAGTTCTAGTATAGTATAGTCCATAGTATTCCGGAACTGTCCGGAAGTCTCTAGCATAGTCTAGACGATTCCGGAGCATTCTAGAGAAGTCTAGATATTTCCGGAATAACCCGGAAGTTTCTGGCGACGTCCGGAAGACTCCGGAAAACTCAAGAGAGGTGGTGATGATCTTTCAACAATATCTAATTGAAATTAGACCTAGTAGCGCATTCTTAGATTGTATAACTTGTTCATGTTATGTTTTAATTTGTTTGAGACTTTAAGTTGTATTGGAACTGAACTGGAAGTGAAAATGGAAATGGTGTTGGGCCAGTTCTGGAATGTGCCAAGGCAAACTGCAAAGGTTGATGCTGCTACAGGAGTAGAGCCAGATGTTGCCACACTTCCGGTTGGCTTTCCAGCAGCTCCGACGTCACTTCACTTCAACGGAGTTGACGGTAGAGGGGTGGTTTTGCCGTTTCCTTACCCTGGAAAGCCGACCTTTGTGCTCAGTCCGGAGGTTCAGAAGGTATATCCATCTCCCTTATCATTCCATGCTCTGCCTTTGATATCTGCATACTGTGTGCCTATTTTTAATACGTGTTCGTAGGTCCCTCGTGCCTACTTGGAGACCTGGTTTCGAGCTGTGGAGAGTCTTTTGATGATGGTTTGTTTGCGGGAGCTTGATCTTCAAACGGCATCTCTCAGACCTTCTCCATATTGCACTGTTTCTGCTTTACCAGATCTTGTTGACGATGGTGCCCCACCTCTATTGAAGCAGGACATGGATTCCGTCAAGGGGAACCTTTTCCCCACCACTTGCAGCGGGGACCATGCGGATTGCAATAGCATGAACCAAATTAAAATGGTGTTGCGCGGGTTCAGTAATGCGCCGAGGCAAACTTCGAAGGTTGATGCTGCTGCTAGAGGAGAGCCAGCAGCGGCCACCCCTACCGTTGGCTTACCAGTGGCTCCGACGTCACTTCACTTTGATGTAGGGGGGCAGGGGTTAGATTTTCCGTTTCCATCCCCAGGAAAGCCGATCTTTGTTCTTAGTCCCGAGGTGCAGGAGGTATATCCCATCTTCCTTTTGCATTCCATGTGCTGCATTTGACAGCTTTGTATTGTTTTGTAATGGCGGTTGTTTATGTGTTTAGGTCTCTCATGCCTACATTGAGATCTGGTTTCAAGCTGTGGAGAGTCCATCAATGATGGTCTGTTCGTATGGATCTTCAAACGGTATGTCTACTTTCTCCATATTGCACTATATTCGCTTTGCATCTTGTGCCTGTATCCTTGCATATATCTGCTTCTGTATTTGACCCTCTGTTTCTGAATCTATTTTGCAGCATGGAGGGGCAGGTTCATTGGACTAGGCCCAGAGTATACCTTCTGTTTCTTTCATCCTACCTTCTGCTGCCATCTCTGTCCACCTTTCGCACAACATTTTTAGGACTGGACAACTACACGTACCTGAGAAACCATTCGGCTTATGTAAATGAAATTAAAATAAAGAAACAAGAGAACACATGCAATATTTTAAAGATAGTTGCTTCGGGAACTATCAATAGAAATTGTTAGCCTTCGGGACTAACCAGATATTATTGATATATTGCTCACAATCTCATATTCTCTTATTACAATACTATCTCTCTCTAGATTTCTCCGAATTTCTCAGTGATTGAAACTTAGGACTAAGGGCCCTATTTATAGGGATAGATCCAACGGCCAACCCTGTAATATTGTCATAGCCTCGGGGGTCTATTGTGCGATAAAACCATTGGGTCAACGAAATCAACTTTCCTTCATTGACAAGGAATTGGTGTAGTCCACTTTCCTTTGTTGACAAGTAATGAAGTCTCCATAGATGATGTAATGCTAATGATGCTATCATCCAACCATTATTCACAACGACTTAAGAATTTTTTGTTATTCGAATTATGCATGGTCGTGGAGGATATACTCTTTTACAAGCACTAGTAAATGTTTTCACTTGCGATGGGAACAATTTGTCACAACACTTTTTTTATAACCTACTCAAATATCACAAAACGTCCATGTAGCTCCTCGGTTAGGGGGACTAGATGGGTAACCCGTGGGTTATGTTATTGTTGTTGTACTCAAATATCACAATATGTATTTGGTGAATGTTCTCTTCACTTCTGGCAGGTCATCTTAGTTTGCTATAACATCGTCCAAATACTCCTATGTACTTATCCCTAGTTCTTGTGTTTATATCTTCAAATCAAAATTGCAAGCCAATCAATTAAAGAAAGTTTCTTAAGCTCATTTCCATGTTTTAATCCTCCATATCCTTTCAAATCTTACTTTTTTTTAGCCCCAACACTGCGGTGGCATAGGAATAGGTTTACAAACTTCTTCTCGGATAGGCTAATTGGTAGAGGTGATATTTGTGGATATGTGCACATGCACGTGATTAATTGATTATGCCAAAGTCTTATAAAACAGGCCTAACTTGCAACACTTATAGAGACCTATGTGCAACATGTAGATAATTGAGCCCTTAGGTAACAAATGGGGGCAAGATGCCCTTTCCAACAAGGTGCACCCCACGAACATAAGGTGTACAACATTATCCCTCACCTTCGACAATATTTTTTTTAGCGTTATTACTGGTGTGATCTCTATTTTCCAGCAAACGTGACCAAATTGGGATTCATATGCTCATGGAAACTACTCCTTATATTTTCATATATGCTATTGCATCCCGGGTAATAATAGACTCCCCATGTCTTAATCAAATAGCTTTAGGCCTTGAGTGGTATATTCATACTTGTTACTTTCCCCACTTCCATTCATAGCCTGTAATCCTCCTCCCCATTTCAATGCCAGCAGCGCCGCAGCAAGACTGGCTCGAGTACTTTCATGGGGCGAGATTAACATGCATGCCCAAAAGAAAGGTATAAAAAATTATCGGCAAAACTATTGTGACCAAACTAAAGGATGAATGCTTCACCATTATATGACAGGAAACTTGAACAAAATTGTCTATTCAAAATGGCATATACCAAATATTATCACCACAGCTTAATTAAGAATTTCACTTTTTAGTTTGGAGGCTTTATATGATGAACTACAAAAAACTACTCTATAAGTCTATAATCAAGAGTGATAATACCCCCAACAATATACATACTCTTTGGGGGAGATGTGGGATTGGAACGTGAGGATAAGAAATGGTGAGACACGTGTGGTTTCAAACATAAACAGATTCATGGGTTTTGTTTTTTCTTTCTTTAAAGAAATCAAAATTCTAAAAAATTAGTATCTGAGGAGGTTTGGAGGCTTTTGAGAACTCGACTACATTGCTATAGGGTATAGATAAATAGATTTCCTCTGCAGATGGATAATCTGACTTGATTAGGCTGGGTTGTCTCACAACGTTGCATATCAAAATGTCACCAAGTACCTCCGTGGAATACAGCGAACAAGCCTTTCAGTGAGAACTTTGCAACAAATTTCAAGATATTATTATTATGCAAAAACCCCCAAGATGATTAGCAAGAAGAAGAACCCAAGCCCAACATAACCAAGGCATTAATGTAACTGTAACATAAGGACCAAAGAAGATACAGTAAAATATTTGAAATAGGCCCAAATAAAATGAAGAGCTTTCCGAAAGAAAAGCAGTTCACAGTTTCTGCCATGTTGGCAAACTGGAATAAAGGCCATAGCACTGCTTTATTTTCAGCCTTAACCCCACCTTTTTTTTTTTATCAGAACCTGCTTATAACCAAATGGAAATGTCCTTTTATGTGATTAAAATGATACGTGTTAGATTCGAAGACATTGTTAAAGTGATTGCTCGAAAAATATAGAAATCATGATCCGAGCAACTGCTCAAACAATGCCTTCAAATCCAACGTCTCATTCTAGTGACATAAAATGGCATTTCTATTTGGTTACAAGCAGGTTCTCGGAAAAGTGCCAAATAAGATTCGGCGGTCGTTGTCATGCTTCAATTTTAAAGTTTGACGTAAATTTCTTTATTTTTTAACTAATATTTCGGGGTGTTCGGACAAGTCTAACGCGCTCAATAATACTACTCAAAACTTTATATAAGTAACAATAAAAGGAATAAAACCAAGATGAAAGTAGTCTACAATACTGCAAGAAGAAGGCAAAAGTAATGATGCTCACCGCCAATCACTTCCAACAGTTGATTGTTAATTAGGCTTGTCAATGAACCGGGTTTCGGTTCCCATCCGAAATCGCTCCGGAATTTTCCAACAGTTGATTGTTAATTAGGCTTGTCAATGAACCGGATTAAATCCGGTTGTAATCCGAAATCGCTCCGGAAAAAAATCTGATCCAAATATGATAATCCGAACTCTTATCGGATCGGATTCGGATATGTTCCGATCTGTATTTGAAAAAAAAACGAAAACATATCAGTCAAGTTGATAATCCCTAAAACAGATCAATAATCATTGGCGACGAGACTTTACGGTGGGACTTGGGAAGATCTTGAGAGATGAAATGCTCAAGACATTCACTGCATGAATCCTCGAAAATCGAAATCAATCTAACAGCAGCAGCAGGAGACGGTGCGGGTGAAATGATCGAAGGAGTTTCGAGTGATGAATGGAATCGGCCAATTTTGTAACGTGTCGAGGAGTGATTACAGGTGTGGAGAGAGGAGAGGAAAGGGGTGCAGAAAAAACCTTTTGCCCTTCTTTTTTTGCTAAAATTATGTAAAAGTACGGAAAAAAAAATAATTGGGATCGGATTACCAATATCGGATTTGGCATATTCAGATTCGGATTTGAATTATTTTGAATTTGGATCGAATTCGGTCTATTAAGAAGCTTATTGTTACTCCGAAGTTTACAGCTCTTGACTATTAATAGTGTCACGGGTGGCCCTTGAAGGAAGATTATGCTCATACCACGTGTGACTTCCTACCAAGACTCTCTTATAGGCACGTCAAGCTCCCAACAACTCCAAACAACTTGCTTAGTACTATGATTTAAACCACCAACTAGAAGTAAGCAACAATATTAATTTAATGAATTTTCTCTCTCTTTATTAGAAAAAGTAACGACAGTGAAGCAATTTAAAATATCAAATTTCATTGATCACTAGCAATTCAGTTACAACAATAGACCATGAAATGAAAAACAAGTAACAGACACTATATTTGACACCGCTTGATGGGATGGGGGCTCACTACAACATGTTACCAGTGACCTCTTATATATATAGCAAATATGATTTTTTCCCAAGTGGCAGGAAGAGACATTTTTTCGTCGCAAGGGGGGAAGGGCTAAAAATGTTATACTAATACAATGACTCAAAGTGCAATAAATAAAAATATCTAAGCTAGGATCCAACTATACAATGGGTTGACACCCATTTGGAATCTAGACAACACGACAAAAGAGCACGGATCATGCGTTGGCCCGGTGTTGAAGTCGTTGACACGCTGAGACTTGGCCGTTTTGCACGTCGATTAAGCATGATCCGTCAAATATGTTCGAGTCATCATAGGGTGTTATTGGGTAACCCATGACACTAGTCTTTTTTTCAGAACCTTATACTCCGTATAAACTAGGAGGGTTTAATACGAAGTTTCTGCCCTGTAATTAGGTTAGTTTGCATGTGTTATTGCTACATGCAAGCATCGTTCTTTACCTGAGGCGTTCGTCCCTTAGTAAGTTAGCGGTCGGATTCTGTGGCAAAGCTTTTTGCTAGTTGAACCACTATTGCAACTGCTTATCTACGCATTCGCATCTCCTCCGACATAGTGTATCATTTCCACAAAATCCGACCAATAACTTACCAAGGACAAACGCGTCAGGCAAAGAATGCTGTGTGCATTGATAACACTTGCAAACTAACCTAATTACAGGACAGAAACTTCGTATTAAACCCTCCTAGTTTATAGAAGGTTTAAAAAATAACTAGTGTCATGGGTTACCAATAACACCCTGACTCGAACATATTAATGGATCATGCTTAATGGACGTGCAAAAGGTGTTTGCTAGGGCAGCAAGTAGCGTTTCATCAGAAGGAGAAGCCGCTAGCCGCTTTAGTATACCGCCGATTCTCTAGCCCTCCATGTGTATCCAAATCACATCTGTATTCAAAGGCTCAAAGTTCAGACCCTTCGAACCCCATGTTGAAATCCTCTACATCGAACAACAAATTGGAGGAAGATGCTCCATACAAGTCCTCAAATTCGTCAGAGGAACATGATTCCGACCTCGAAGCCGGAGAAAAGTCGCCGTCGACGGAAAATGACACCGGCTATAAAGAGGTAAGGTAATATACTATCACTTTCTATCTACAAATCCTGTAATCACAACCTCCTAATGGGTGGCCCTTTTTTTCTGTTGTTGTTTCTTCTTTTTTTCATAATCAAATTTACCTGTAAAATTAGTGCCACTTCATGGCCAATTGATGGTTAAACACACTGAACCAAATTTTCAGATTTCGAAGAGAGTGTGACGAAAAGGTAGAAACTTTGCACATATTGTGACGAAAATGAAGAAATAAGAGACTTTAGGGTTTCATTTGCCAAAGAAAGCTAGTAGTGCCGGCCTTTAGAAGGATTCAAAAGCTAATTGGAATTTAAGTAGTACTTGATTTCTCTGTAACCACGTCTCTACAGATTCTGTCTCTGATCTTATAGTGGGTTATGAACAGGCAAAGACGGATGAGAAATTAACCAGTAAAAGAAGAAAGGTAGATAGTTCTTGTACACTGCCAATGCACTCACGGTCAGTAAATGTAGTTGTCAGCAATGAAGATCTCCTAATCGAGATCCTTTTCCTTGTGCCTGCAAAGTCACTCCTCAAATTCAAGTCTGTATGCAAGCATTGGCGTTCTCTCATCTCCGACTCAACGTTTGCCTCCAACCACGCCTGCCGAAATCCAAGTTCCTTCTTGATCTCAGGCCTCTACTTCTATCAAAGACCTTGGTTGACCAAAGAACTCAATTCTGTCTCGCTTCATGACCACCTAAGTCTTCCCACACTTGCCTTCCTTGATCCCGTTGGGGAAGGATCGAAGTCTAGGGTTGTGGACTCTTGCAATGGTTTACTATTGTTCTCGGATAGAGGCAAAATGGAGTATATTGTTTGTAATCCGACCACCCAGAAGTATATTGCACTTCCCAAATATGGCGGCAGCACTTCATCTGGCTATTTCAAAAAATTTACAGACTTTAGTGCCTTTTTGGCTTTTGATCCTTCAAAATCGCCTTACTACAAAGTTTTACTGGTAAGGTACCATTCTGATTATGTGGAAAGTTCTAAGTCAGGTTCTAGGTATTATATGGTTTATGTATACTCTTCAAAGAGTGCTTTTTGGAAAGAAATGCATGTAAAAGCACCCTATGGTAGCTCGTATAAACGTATGGTCTTTTGGAATGGAGCGTTTCATTGGATGAGTTACAACTATCTTCACATTCGGTTCGACATCGATGCAGAGATTCTGACTGAAACCCCAATGCCTAAAGTACCTAACATCCTTCATGAAGAAAAGTTTCTGTATTTTGGAGAATGTGGTGGCAGTTTGGTTCTTATTCAGACTCGTGAGGACTCTGCTATGGGATTCAGAATCCTTGAGATGAAAAAAGACTGCAGTCTTTGGATTGTGAAGTGCCGGGTTAATTTGAGACCCATGGGCTCTGTATTCCATGAAGGATACGGCCCAAAATATAGGGTGCTGTGTTGTGTGAATGGGGCAAACGAAGAAGATTTCACGCTCGTGTTAGTTGTTCCGGGAAAAGTTATGGCGTATAATGTGAATTCGAAGACAGTGAAGGAGCTTCTTGATTTGCATGGTGACACTCATCTTCCTTCTTTAAGATATTATAACGCTTATCAATTCATCGAAAGCTTGTACCCTCTTTGAGCATCTACTACATGTTGGAGCAGCTGTGCCTTCCTTGTGGCCAATCTTTAATACTTCGGCTCTCAATCGACTTGTTGATGGTGACGTGTCCATTATTTGTCACTCTAGTGGCAATAGGAGCTTGTTATAAGATATCTTTGGTTACTATTGCCGTGATCTTTTGGGTGAGAAAGCTGTCATCTTCTGGCAGAAGTTCACAGAACTCTTCTATTTTGCTCTTCGAGTTGAGGGAATTCTTTCATCCTGTTGCTTTCTATGTGAGCCCTGTTATATGTAAGCTATGTTTTAGTATCGTTTCTGTAATTGCTTGCTTTATGATTTTGATCTGCTTGTGAGACATAATTTGGAGAAGTGTGTTTTGAGTTCTTGAAAGATTGTTGAAAATGTTAGGAATTTATATGCTTTTATGCAATGGATTAATTATTTATTAATCAGTTTTATCCTTTTTTTATGAGAATCTTTTATGGGCAATATTTGCATGAAATTATAGTATGTTGTGCGTGTGTCTTTTATTCTACATAGTAGATAATCCGGTGTGTAGAGAATGGCTTATACATGGAAGATTGGATCATCGGTTCTTGTGGAATACTGTATAAGTTTTTAGTTCACAGTCTTAGACGAAATTTAACACGTCATCAAATTTGCTTTTTTAATGGATATAATGGATACTGGTGTTAGGTGTTCTTGTGATACCTTAAGTTGCCGCATGGATGTGTTCATCTCATCTTCTTCTTTTTTTTAATGGAAACGAGGAATTCCTCCAAGGCATGACCGTTTTTGGCCGATAAAAAGAAGGTTGGACCGTTTTTTTTTTATCTAAGCCAAGCAAAGGTACATGAGAAGTTAAATTTAGATTTTGGTATGTGGTTTGTTGAAAATTGAAAAATAAATTGTTCATTAGTCCTGAAATCGAAATTCGAGTTCATGAATGACCTAAAGCAACCACTGGCTACTGGATACACGGTCGGGTCGGAATCCGTTCTGGCGAACGGAAATTCCTCAAGTATCTTGATATTGGATTAAGAGACACTATGTTCAAAACTAGGCATGCCCTGAAACACAGCAATGAGCAGGTTACCCATCTTTCTCTCTCTTTAGCTCACTCTTATCAGTGTTGCAAATTTAGCCAGGGCCAGCCCTGGGTATAGGCCGACAAGGCGGCCGCCTAGGGCCCCTAGTTTTCGGTTCAATAAAAGGGCCCCCAAATATTAGATCACAATAAATATTATGTATGTCGAAAGTCTTACAGATTCGCTAGTCAGCTCAGTTGGTTCGATGCATGCCTTTCATCCACGGCAACGCGGGTTCGACTCCCGCCTCCTACAAGTTTTCATGCGTTTTTTTCCCAACTTTTGCAAAAAATAAGCTTCAAGCTGGCTGCTCTGGGGCTCAAACTAGCGACATCAGGGTAAAAGTCTAACGTACCAAGTAAATAACCACTGAACCAAACAACTATCGTATGCTTTATATGGAACAACTAATATATATACAAACTAATTAGAGGCCCCTTTATCAAATTTTGCATAGGGCCCCGAAAATCTCAGGGACAGGCCTGAATTTAGCCATACAGACCGAACCAGTTTTTGCATCTCTTGTCTTCCAATTACAATGGCTAGTATTTCCTTCGGTCATTTTCATTTAGCTTTTAATCATGAAAGCATGGGCTCACTGCGCTGCTGATGAATTTTTCCAATAAAGATGTTTCTTTTCGGATGAGATTTTGTAAGGGCTAGTATATGTATTTATTAATGTCAATGGCATCCTCCATATTGTTGGGCTTCGATTACACGAGTCGATTATGAGCAAGGATGGAGCCAAGGGGGACAAGTGGTGGCGGCCGCTACCACAAGGCTTTCAAAAAATGTAATTATTATATAGAAAATAAATTTTTATCCCCGAATTATATAAGACTCGCCACCACTAGATATTTTTAATCTTTCATCCTAATAATGCATTTTGTTTTTTTTATTTTTTAAGTATATATTTTCGCCACCACAAAGGTAAAATCCTGGCTCCGTCCTTGATTATGAGACAGAACTTGATAATTCGTACCGACCTTTTTTCCGACCATTTGTCGAGAAAATTGTCCATGCATATGAAGAAGAAAAATTAGAATGATCGGAATCGGAAAAATGGATCTCAGCTTGGCCCCTTGAAACTAACGTTTAATTATACGTCGAACTTAACATTGGAAAATGGTGGAAATGCCTAGATTAACAATGAACAAACACAAGAAAAATTTCACTAGAAAAGTCGAAAAAGTATGCTAAAGTTGATGGCACGACGTGACACAAAATTGTCAGGTAAGGGGATGTTAATAACGCTTGGAAACACTCCCTGATATTTAAGAGGGAGGAATCAAGTTCCACAGCAAATTGAACTGATGGTGCATGGACTCTTGAACCATTTTTATGGTCACGCCGAAAGCAACCCTTTTCCTTATTTTGTTTTTGTGTTGTAACGGTTAGGATATTTGAGCCAGCTTACGCTCATTTCAACTAATTTTCTCCCCGGTCTGATCAAACGCAGACTATCCATCCAAGAATTAGGAAATTCAAGAAAATTTACTTTCTTGCAGTTTGACTCAAAGAATCAAATTTTGGTCAATTGTATGGGGACGATCCACCAACCAACCGGAGTAACGATTAGGGCTAAAGTACCACCCTTTCACTTCACAACGTCACTCCTCAGCTTGAGAGAGGAAAACAGGAAAAAGTAGGGTTTTGATTGGGCTCTCATGATCATGTATGATGTGAGGCTCCTTAGTCCTTGCCCGTAATTATTCGGTGTTCCTGAACCAGTGGTGCAGGATTTGACTCAAGTAGGATTCAAATATCGGTCGAGACGCGATGTATCGGCCGATACGTATCGGTTTTTCAAGGGACCGATACTGATACTGACCGATATAAAGGCCGATACAGACCGATATTGGCCGATACTTGGCCGTATCACCGATACCGCTACGTATCCCAATACCGAGATTTAAAACCTTCACTCAACGCACAATACTAAAATTAAATCAAGTAATAAGTTATATTTACCGGTGTGTCTATTATGTATCGAATGAAATCATAAAGAACAATATATATTGATTAGTTACATTAACCGGCTAACCGTGTATAAATATATATCAAATTATTTATATCTTGGGATTTACATTGCAATTGCAAAGTAACATAATAGTGTTTAGGTCGAACTTTAAGTTACAAAATGACAAATCAAGACGGAATCAAACTTCACAAATCTAAACGCGAGTCATCACAGTCACAAATTTGGAGTATAAATCTCTGTACGTACTAAGAGACTGTTTGATAACGTTTTTGTTTTCTGTTTTTTGTTTCTAAAAAATTAAAAGTAGAATCATGTCTATTGTTTATAAAAACAAAAACAAAAAAACATGTTTGGTGATAAAATTTCTATTTTCTGTTTTTTGTTTTTAAACGACCCTGTTTTTAAAAACAAAGCAAATCACCTTTTTTGTGTTTTGAAAATTTTCAGAAATTTTGAAAACATTTTTATTAAACACAAAACATAAATAACTTACCAAACACATTTTTGTTTTTAGTTTTGACAAAAATTGAAAACAAAAACAAAAAAACAAGAAACAAAAATATTACCAAACGCCCCATAAATTGTTAGATTGCACTTTAAATTACCGTATAATTTTCTACTCAACGAGTGATCACCGAATATGTTTCTGTTTCCTAAAAAACGAGTGGTCGCCAATTCTTACTTGTCGTGTCAGAGTACTGAAGGTGTACCGTTTCAATCAAATTATGGAACAAAAGTGGAAAATGTTCCCTGAAGAGAGAATAAACCTAGTACTCGTCGGTCAGCCTGTAGTGCTGTGTAGTCGTGCTCATGTCATAGGATAGTAGTTTTGATTTCATTCCTTTTTTTTTGTGATATAATCTCTCTGCCTTCGGGCCTTGAATGAGAACTTGACATTTTCAAAAAAAAAAAAAAAAAAACCTAGTTCTCGTCAACCCGAAGGGGTTTCATTTTTAAGGAGGCCAAGCTCCAAATCTTGGGATTGCTGGAGGTTTGTCTTGTAGTTAAATTTTCAAGTCCCGAAATTAGTCAAGATGTGCGTGAACTGGCACGGACATCAAGTTATTAAAAAAAGAAAACGATCAACCTAGTACTGAGTACTCATTCATCTTACAAGCTTCAAACGGAAACCCTTATCACATTCATTTAGGTGGAGTGTTGGCCTTGTTCAAAATGAATTCATTGTTATCAATCCATCATCTTGCACTCATTTTTTGTTTAATTTTTATGCAAAATTGATAAAAGAACCAAGCAAACTCGCGTTCGAACTTCAAACTTATACTAGTTTAATTAATTAATTATTAAGATAGTTTTGCAACATAAACAAACTAAACTTGAACGGTTAAGCTTTCAAACCATGCTTGAGCAATCCAATTACTCGGATCATTCAACTTATGCTATTTAAAAAATTCAATCTACTCGAAAATCGGCTAATTAAAGCTCACTGGAAATCGATTTGCCTCATAAACAAACCAGACCTAAACATTTTTTATGAAATTATTAAGTTATTAAATCAAGCTTGAACAGTCTACTGCTCGTCTCGTTTAACTTGTTTTATTAGCCCTACTTCCACGAGGGTCAAACTCCACTTATGTATAGTGCTAGTACTGCCAACTATTCAATATCTATGCTTGACAATTTTACTCTGTTGTTTTTGCAGACGTATAACGCCAATAACCATATAACATTAGGCCATGTGAAATGCTAGAAACAACCCATTATGTGGTCAGAAAAGGACCAAAAAAAATAAAAAATACGTAACTCTTGCTTGAAAGAGTTTAACTCTACATGAAAGAGTCAACTCTTGTCCAGAATAGAGACCACCCAATGAGTTGTTTCTAGCGTTTTTCTTTACAATTTGCAGTACCACATGACTCGAAAGTCCAAATGCTCCACAGAATTTGTCCCAAAATATTCTCCAATGGTGATCGGAAGATGGCTATTGTCGTTTTCATAATTTGGCATCAAACAGTGCATTTTTGCCAAATTTTGGCATTGTCTTTCTAGTGGTTTGTTTGATTTTAGAAAACAACAATTTCAAATTTAACGAGATTCACTCCACCTCATTTTCCACTCACATTTAAAGAACTAATGAAGATATTAAATTTGGTGCAAAAAATTATGCACAAAAATATTTAATTTGATCTTAAAATTACTCATTTTATCATCAAAGAATATAGTACTTTTTTCCATCTGTATTAAAGCAGTGGTGAGCAGGGGATGACGACAGAAAAAAAATTAAAAAATACCCGATTTGTTGTTCCAAAATTAAAGAGTGTGGTTGAGAGAGATTGAAAAAAATACAATTAGGAGCATTATTAACATTAGTGTTTGGACACAAACTTCAAAAATAAATGAGACAAGAAAGTTATATATTTTTTTTTTTGAAAGGATCATCTATTACCACAGAACAAAACCTGTCAAAAAAACAACTAGGAGGGAAGATCCAAAGCAAGAACATAATCAAGACCGGGCGGAATACAACCCGTTTGAACTAAAATTCTCCTCGCTAAGCAATTGGATGCCAGCCAGTGGGCAGCTCCATTAACCTTCCTGCTGCACCAGGTGAAGCAAGGATTTCAAATATGGAACCAATTTTGCATTTGTGCCTATTTAGAACCAAAACTGGCTTCTATTGGTGCATGAAGTAGTAAACTCTGGTTCCATATTATAGGTACACCATTGGGCTTTGTCCTCATGAGTAAGAATGGACTCAAATTTGACTCACCGTTTAATGAAACCCATCCATAACTAGTTATTCTTTTACAATTCGTGGGTGCTCCAAACCTTGATCTCATAAATTTGTCCGGTAAGACAACACTTCTTTCCCGCTCTCAATTTTTTCTCCTATTCTCTCATCCTCAATCCTTACTCTCGCGAATTTTAGTAGCTTAAGATGTTTTTATGCTTGCACTCCCGTGAATGCCCGGGAATAATGCAGGCCCGGCCCTGAGATTTTCGGGACCCTATGCAAAATTTGATAACGGGGCCTCTAATTAGTTTGTATATATATTAGTTGTTCCATATAAAGCATACGATAGTTGTTTGGTTCAGTGGTTATTTACTTGGTACGTTAGACTTTTACCCTGATGTCGCTAGTTTGAGCCCCAGAGCAGCCAGCCTGAAGCTTATTTTTTTGCAAAAGTTGGGAAAAAAATGCATGAAAACTTGTAGGAGGCGGAAGTCGAACCCGCGTTGCCGTGGATGAAAGGCATGCATCGAACCAACTGAGCTGACTAGCAAATCTATAAGACCTTCGACATACATAATATTTATTGTGATTTAATATTTGGGAACCCTTTTATTGAACCGAAAACTGGGAGTCCTAGGCGGCCGCTTTGTCGGCCTATGCCCAGGCCGGTCCTGGAATAATGTGATTTCCGTTCATGCCAGCAAAGCTACCCATGAGTAGCAGTACTATAGAGGGTGAGGAAATAAAGAGAGAACCTCCAATAACACCCATCCAATTTCGTCCCCACACAGCACCAATTTTTCTACACCAAAAAGCTCCATTTATTCCAAAGTTCCAAACCCATCAATCAAATCCAGGCCTGAATTGAAGCTGAGCCAATCATCTCTGATTTCTCGAAACCTTGTCCTGCCAAATTCACCTCACTGGCTCAAATACAATCTGGAGACACACAAACTGACTATTCACTAAAGGGATCACAATCATCATAATAGTCTTTCTATTGTCAACCCAATGAGTAGAGGATAAAAATATTTTTTACCGGTAATAATGTATTTTTACCGGTCAAAAAATACTCTTATCGTCAGCCCATTAGGCTGATACAAGGATGAAGTCAATGAGGGACAACTGTCACCACAACGATTTTTAAAAATGCTACTATTATTCTGTTGAAATAGAAAATTTATGTCCAAATCATATAAGCCAGCCACCACTAGATTTTTTTCATTGTTCTTTTGTAGATTTTTTTCATTGTTCTTTTGTTATATTAAAACTATTTAGTCCTCATGTTTTTAAAAAAATAAAATAAGGGAGGCTCAAGAAATAGTCCAAAGTCAAATTTAATGGGCCAATTGAAATATTACTCCCTCCGTCCCGATTTGTTTGCTCATATTTCCTTTTTAGGCTGTCCCAATCTGTTAGCAATTTTCCTGTTTTAGAAACCACTAAAAGGCAAAGTTCCAATAATGCCACTTTAGTCTTGTAAAATTATAACCCAACAATTTAAGTTATTGATTGTCTTAAAGGGTATTTTTGAAAAATTTACACACTTTTTCAACTCAAAGAGTTTGACTCAATATATTGGGAGAATTTCCCGTAATAAGCAAACAAATTGGGACGGAGGGAGTGTAAAATATGAGGTTTAAATTAAGAAAAACTAAACTTCAAACTTGGCATTCATGGAAACCTTGTTTGTATTATTGTGTATCAACACAAAAGGGAAGAAAGCTAAGAGCAAATTGAAGAAAGGAAAACACCATTTCAAGCGATATGAGTGCGTCCACGAGCTGTAATGCATGGATATAATAAATAAAAAATATCATTTATTCATTCATTTTGGGTTCAATTCTCTAATATACAAGTTCGCCACCACTAAGGTAAATTTCTGACTCCGTTCCTAGGCTGACGGTAGAATTTTCCTCGTAGGAAAACAGCTATAACAAGCAACACTATGAAATGCCTAATGCACTTCCTTGTCAGGGTAGCCAAGAATCTGAGGAGGGAATGTTTCACTGGGCTTATGAACCATCAATTCTGAGAAGCAGCTTGAGAATAAAAACTCAAAGATTGGAATAACTGGTGGAGACCGTCCAGTTAACAGTCCTTTGAATCAAAATCAATGTATAAGGACAATCAACTCCTGTGAGAGAGAAAAGTTGAGTCTGCCAAACATCAACAACTTGTACAATATCTGTTGAGAATGCCTTGAATTTGCACGCTATGAACGCGATAAAGTAATGAGAAAACAAACCAAATCAACAAGCAATCACACGACACAGAGATTTACGTGGTTCCCCCAAGATTGAGGTACGTCCACGGGCGAGGAGAGAGAGAGTTCA
>JAXBDA010000886.1:2546-67695 GCA_036023075.1 Gaultheria prostrata
CGACTCGGCACCTGTACACCCGTAGCTATAATCTATACATTACGATCTAATCCTCTTCAGTCCCAAGTACGCTACATTATGCTGTCACCTTGTCTACTTAACACCCAAAGTACGACATACAAATTGTATACTGTTGGCGGGGTAATGAGAACTAAGGGTCCGGATCCTCTTCAATCCAACATCTGGATTAGACGAGACAGTCTTTATCTATATTATACATTGGTAAAATCAATAGTTCGGATTTGCTAATCAATTCTTACCAGTAAGAGTTCAAAATTAATTAGCAAATCCAAACTATTGATTGCAGCAAATAGACGGTTTAGATGAAGAGTGTTTTGGGCAGGAGAGGATCCATTCCCGAGAACTAAACACCATATCACACTCGGACGATCAATCCAACTTTCCAACTTCAACCAACGGGCGGTAACGATTGTGTATCTAGATTTAAATTCTACAAAGTTGTATATTCAACTTGCTCCGGCTTTAAATTGTGCCCTTACTAGTGGACGGTGAGATTGGTCTCCCAGGATTAGTTGAGGTAGGCGAAAATTGGCCCGGACCTCTAATTATAGAAAAAAAAGTTTTATATTCTAACTCCTATTACGATTTTTTTCCCCCTAAATTCTTGAAAGAGAAAGTTGATTCCCTTCCAATAATATTGTAGTGGGTCGGAGCCCTGGGGGTAGGATAAAGTATAAATTTGTTAGAAAAAACACACTCCCGATTTAATGAATTCCCTATCCATACCAAGGTTTCAAATAACGATATCGAGACACGTAACGATAAAGCTCGAGGCGCAATGGTATCGGAAGTATCAAAAAATATGTAAAGGTTGTTGCGATCGTGAATTTTGTGGGAAAAAAAAAAAGTTTGAAAGTGTCAAAATCACCTGCGAGGGTCGAGTATCAACTGTAACGACTGTGAATCAGTCTGTGAATTGAAAACAGATCAATACATAACAGAAACCGGCGACACGAATGTAATTTTTCCTTCTCTCCCAATCCATCAGGATGTAATGGTATCGAAAGAATCCTTAGATCAAAGTCTTTGGGTTAAGTATGTCTAATACCTGCCCTGGACCACCCATGAAAGAATATGTATAATTGTTTGTGTTCGTTAAGTGTGTGCCAGCAAAATTTCTTACCAAATTCCACTAGGAGAAAAGCGGGGACCCTAAAAGGCAAAAAGTCAAGACTCCTTTCTTGTAAAGCTCTACAGCAAAAAGTGCCCATTAGCTTGTAGCCAAGTGCCGTAACGCGCCTATGTGTGAGCATAAGCGTGAGCATAAAATCGTCTTTTAAAAAGATTCTAAGTTATTGACGGATGTCAACCGAAAACGATCGATAAGTGAACAAAGAAGAAAGCAAAACAGAAACGAAGAAATTAGAATTGTGATTATTACCAAGAGATGAGAAATGGCTCGTTCAAGTAATTGTAGACACTGATAATGAGGTTGTCATTTGTAATGCAGTCGATCTGGGGCCCTGGAAACTGCCCATTTATCAATATTCCCTGCACCCATTTAGATTGATGAGTAATAATAGTAATAATATGCTGATATCCAACAAAAATATTCAGATTGAGATAATGTACAGAATGATTTAATTGGCTCAATATTGGCATTTCACTTGAAAATAAAACGCTCACAATAGCAATGCTGGTGCATCAGTTTTGTGTCATTTTGACACATTAATCTCTGATATTGACAATTAATTGAAATTCATCTCCATTTTCAATACAAATCTACTCCTCCTTGACAAACCCAAAGTGGGTTCCAAATTTGGCACCAAAAGATAGCAACACATAAACTTGAATCTTGTCAAAGTATAATTTTGACTTCTTTTTTTTTTTGAGCACACAAAATGTGATATTTTTTTTTTTATAAAGGTATGTCCGGGCCATCTTGCGCACAGATCGATTAATTCTGCGCTCGGAAGATATCGACTAAGCATAATCCCAAGAGTTTGTTGGCAAGAAAAATCGAACCCAAAACGTTAGGTGAGAGCAAATGCAACACAACATTATAACTTCGACGGCTTAAATGGGTAGTGAGTAGAATTTTTTTAAGTAACTTCTGAGTAGAGTTGCTCTCGAAAGGTAAATTTAAATGTAAGAACAAATCTTTGCATAAAGGGTGACAAAAATGAGGTGATTTACTGATTTTAAAGGGCCTATGAAATCATTTTTAAGGAAAACAAAACACACACACACACACACACACACACACACACACACACAGAGAGAGAGAGAGAGAGAGAGAGAGAGAGAGAGAGAGAGAGAGAGAGAGATTTGTAGTACCTGCTGCTTAACACCAAGAGGGTAGATGTCACCATAAGTGATTTTCCAAGTGTAGTATCTGTAAGGGCTATCACCATTAACCTCATTCTGAACAAGCAGAAACAGGGATACTAGGAAGGAGAAACAGAGTGCTCTGAGTCCTCTCATCTCTCTCTCTCTCTCTCTCGGAATTTCCACGAATTTTCTCTCTCTATGGGTATGTAATGAAATGCAGGCATAAATATCTTTCGCTTTCTATGATGTATATAGGAGTTTTTTTGTTGTTGTGTGGACAGAGATTCAGAGAAAGCTTGTGAGTTTGTCGGGGTGTAAAAGACCGCATATGGTGATCCACACCGCTCGTTAGTGAATTTCAGCATGAATAGGAGTAAGTGTTTGACTAGAATAATGCAGAATGTGAAAGTTCAGAATTGCCCCCATGGACTACTATTCGATGTTGGACTTTAGGGACACTTCACAAATACATGATAATATTGAGGAAAAACTCCGTTTATATATACAGACATTGAAAAACCTCTCGAGGGAGCAACTCCAGCATCCCCTCTCGACCTCACTCTTTCTGATCGACTACATCACTAACCCACACTAAAACCTCTCACTCTCGATCTGTATATATACACAGAGAAAGAAAACAGCTTTCAAAGCCAATGCGTAAGAGTAGTCAGAACAGTTCTCCACCAACACCTTTGGGTGTGATCCAGTGCATTGTGCATATGGTCACCCACTTAGGAAGAAACTAATTCAACAATTACCCCCTTCGACCAAGTGTGAAACCCAAACATCTGCACTCTAGCACCTATCCATCCAGAAACCAACTCGACATCCCTCTGCTCACACCGACGGCTCATTCCACCAGATGATTTCACACATTGACTGGGAAGAGGCTGACGCTCGTCATTGTCGACTTTCATTGTGCCCCCAAAACCGGGATACGCAACTTTGGAATGTCTTCGTGATCTGCTAGATTGGCTCATACATATTTCATGGTCAATATTCGGCACCTCCTAACTGGAGTACCTGCAACCCCTAACCAGAGTGCCCGTGGTCTACCATCCACAAGAATAATGTGGTGTGCACCCGTTAGACAGTAACTCAGAAACAATGTCTGCAGAACCCGCCGAAGCTTCACTTCCTCAACAACTGTCACCTGTCTCTAAAAGAACATCGGAATGAAGCAGGCCCGCTTTCTCTCTCTAAAAATAACATCTCTGTCCTCTCTCTCTCTCTAAACTACAACTATCTAGAAGGGTTCCCCTTTGGGTGGGTGGGCCCACCCCACCCGATATTCTCTCTCTCTCTCTCTCTCTCTCTCTCTCTCTCCTTTTTTGCAAGTTTGGCTTGGGTTGCCATGGTGGTTGATGTTGGCGGCAACATTCATGGACCTCAGCTACTGGTTTTCTTGGTTGTTTATGATGATCAAATCGGCAAATTCTTGGCCACCGTTTCTGGAATCCGGAAGCTTGTTTGGGTTCGCGGCGGCGTTGGCTGACTTCATCTGGGTTGTGGCAGCGCTCTCGAAGCTATTGTGATCTCTCTATTCCCCTTCCCCACTTCCTTTTCTTGTTCTATCCGTTTCAGCGCTTCATTAGTTTCTCTTGTTGCCGCGGATTTCACTGCTGGGTGAAATCGATTTGGGTGCAACGGCATAAGGCGGCTAAGGGGCTGATTGAAGTCACTAATTTTCCTCTCTTTTTCCCTTCCTTTTGCCTTCGGTTCCCTTGTTGGATGAGCTGAAACCAGGGCCTAATGGATGTTGTGATGGTGGTTTCCGGTGGCGGCTGGTTGGTCGGCTTTTGGGGTGGTGGGGCGGCGACAGTTTGATATTTAGGTTTCCTTTATTTGGGCTACTTCATTTAGGGTTTGGACCTTATTGTTTTGTATCGAGTATGCCCTATTTTGGGCTAGGGCTTTTGGGCTTTATTGTTATATTTGGTATGGCCCAATTGGGCTAAGGCCTTTAGGTGTCTTTCGGGCTTGGCCCCTTGGTGTGTTAGGGCTTGTCTCTTGAGTGTTTTAATTCCTTCTACCCTTGGTCTCTCTCTCTTGTGTTGTGTAACCCGAGGTTGTGTGTAGTAGAATTTGGTGGCTAGGGTTTTGTGTGTAGAAGATGATAGCAATGGGAGAAACACATGTCCACTCACTCTAATTGTCATTTGGTACTCTCATCCCTCATCTTAAGTGCCCTTTCATTCCTTAAGAGTTTCACAAAATTCATAGGCCTTTTCACATTTCATCGTACTAAATACAATTTTATAGATTTTGGTGATTCAAAACATAGCAAATCAGCTACTCCCTCCGTCCCTTTTATAGTGTGTACATTTCTATTTTGGGTTGTCCCTTAATAAGTGTGTGTTTTGAAAAGTTAGTGGGTACATTTCTTATTTTGCCCTTAAAAGTAAATTCATTTTCAAGTTAGTGGGTATTATTATATTGATAAGGGTAAGTAATGAAAAGTAGATGTAAAAGTTGATGTGAGAGAAAAATAATTGAAATTTCCAAATAACACACTTAAAAATAGACGGAGGGCGTATTTGTTTCCATAAAATTCACCGCAATGCGATTGAAAGAAATAAAGAGAGGTAGGACGATGACAAAGTACGGATCCCGATTGCTCTCTCACTGTATTTTTTTTTTCTAAGTTAGAAGGGGGTCTTACAATACCATTCTTATCCTGCCTTCCAGCCTTCGTGAGTGAGTGCCCCACTCAAAATTAGGAAATTTTACTTGTGCTCCTATATATTTTACTAAGTAATTGTGTAAATAACTTCTAAAATTGAAATGTACCATTTGCATATAAACTGAAAATAATTATTTATCTCATTTCATGCATCAATCTTCTTCCATAATGTTGTTTGATTTATAATTGTCAATTTAAAAATTGCTAGTGTGGTTAGGATATAAACTTCTTACTCATTGTTGTTTATCATAAAAGGTCTTGTAAACATTCGCCATCAGGCAGAGGATAACATGACAAATAGGTTTGGATATCAGTAACAAATATCAATATACTATCACAGATATAAATACACTTTTCTCGGATATTGGTAAATTTTCTACACATTATCTTGCACCCTAAGGCTCCGTTCATTTGTCAAAAATATTACGTGAGAAAGTTGTCCTGAGAAAAGTGAAATGAAGTGAAGTAAAGGAAAAAAATAAAATTTACTTTCCTGTGAGTGTTCAATTGATAAAGGATTTTTCCAGGAAAGTGTAATTAGTAAGAGCAAACTTTCACACGACACATAATTCCTTTCTTTTTGCAGGATGCATTTTGAGGGAAAGTGAGTCCTAGTGAGAATTTTTTTTTTTTGGGTCCCATTATTTTCCTGGTAACTGAACACTCCAAGAATTATGGGAAAATTGGTTTTCCCATACTTTCTTGACAACTGAACGAGGCCTAAGGGTTGATGTTAGCATTTTTCTATTATGATTATGAAACAAATATTTTCGACGTGGTCAATTGAGTGCCCCCATCTCATTAAATTTTTGGGCCCGCCACTCACCGTACCACAAACTTAAATCAAACAAAATTATATAGAATCTCACATGGAAACCTGGAAGGAATCCTTTACGAAACATCATATTTGTTGTAGTATCACTCATAACTCTTATACAAGGATTTTTAACCTTCAATGGAGAAAAAAGAAACTCTATACAAAGGAAAAAGAGGCAAAAGTTCCTCATCAGTTTATTTATATAATAAAAGACTTTTAAACCTATCCTAATTAGGAAATGAAGTTTTCCTAGACTCATAGTACAAGCAAATAACTAAAATATGTAATGAAAAGAGTTTTTTTTTCAAAACATCCCTCGAGCTATACACTGATTGTTCACTTCGTCCTCAAACTTTCAATTTTGTTTACTTCGTCCTCCAACTATCAAATTCATATTTATTTGGTCCTATACCTAACAAACATCCAAGAACTGGACGGAAAATCTGGCCTGAGATCACCTATCCCCAATGTCCTGTCCCCATCTATGTACCCATCTTTTTAAGGCTGCCACATGGCCCACATGTCTTCTAAGAGATCGCAACCCTTCATTAAAACCCAACACACAATCTCTCTTCCTTCGCGTATCTTCGTATGAATCGTATCTGCAACAAACAAATGAGACCCTGGTTTCCTCAGACCATTGAATTCCAAAAAATTATACACTGCTTCACGAGGGATTTTGCAATAATAGCTTACAGTGTGGAGTATAACCATGGTGGGACTACTTCACAAGGGATTTGCAGTTTGCACAGAATCTTCGGGAAAAAAAAACTTCCAACAGATCAAAATTGAAAGCCAATTTGATATGCAGTAGTGTTCAATCGGATAGAAAGTGTTGGGGTTGATGAAAACAATGGAGGAGGATGTAAGGCAGGTGGAAAATATTGGTTGAGCAAGAGAGAGAGAGTATAACCGTCGCCGGAGGCGATGAAGGGATCTCTGCGGCTGTGTGACGAGCAGAGACGTAGGGGGTTTGGAAGAAAGAGAGACGTGTATTTAATCGGAGGGTTGAGGTTTAGTGGTGCACACGTGGTAGCCTTAAAAAGATGGGGACAGAGATGAGCCAGATTTTCCGTCCATTTTTTGGATGTCTGTTAGGTATAGGACCAAATAAATAAAAATCTAATAGTTGGAGGACGAAGTAAACAAAATTAAAAGTTTGAGGACCAAGTAAACAATCTATGTATAGTTTGAGGGATGTTTTGAAAAAAAACTCTAAATGAAAATTTGGAATAAACTAATCGGCCCAATTTCAGGGTGTTTGAGAAGTCCAAGTGTTGGAATCATGAGTGCTTGGTTACCACTTATTGGGCCAAGTCCATATCTTCAAAACAGAAAACACATGTTGGGCTCTTCATGGGCCCTTTTGTACTGCATTTTATTCAATCATCTCTAGGCCACTCTAAAATAAGGAGGTGTGTCACTAACTTGATTTTTTTGACTTTTTAGTTTTTTTTATGTAAGAGCTCGAAATAAGCTTTTGTTTTTTTTGATTTTTTATGTGATGTATTGTGAGGGTATGATCTGTCTTGAAAAACGCAATAAACTAGTTTTTGGTTTTTTGAGTTAGTGGAATGGGGTCTAAATGTCACCCTCTTGAAAAATCATCTCAGTTGCCACATGGCTAGCAAAGAGAAAATTAAGCATAAATAGGAGAATTACTATACTATAATCAAAATGCAATATTGCCCGAAAATAATTAGTGGGCAGGGCCACACTCATTAAATCTGACAAAAAAAATTACAAAAATAAAATAAAAATTGGAGTGCATTTATTAAAAAAAATCTGGTTTGCAATAATCATCATTATTCATAAGAACTCAAAAGACTTTCAACAACCTCATGCTTATATATATAATAATCCAACAATTACGGTTTGCACATTCAAAGATACAATATTCTTCGAAACAGATAAATTTAAAGAAAACGACAACAAAACTCTCGTGTTGATACACCTCAAATTTTGTTTTTACTATGTTTTGAAAATTGTGTTGATACACCTCAAATATAGTTTAAAGATCTAAACTGATTTTCTAATTAGTCTGAAAACGTCAAATATATATACACAAATGCTTTATTTCTTAAATTAAAAAAAAAAACACGACAACAAAAATATAAAATAACAACTGATATGAAGCTAAGGGAGTATATATTTTGTTGATAATTGAGCATGTTTTCGAGTTATTTTCCCGGATATTTTCCGTTTCCGATAACAATAGAAAGCGAAAAAAAGAGCAGGATCATTTTCACGATACCATGATCGATCTACGGTTCTGTGGTTGAAAGATCACAGTACAAGGTAACCGAGTTAGGATCAGCATTTTGGCATGAGGAGTCGTCACCGGAGGGAGGGACAAAACCCTTTGGAAGCATCGCGGCGAAGAAAGGCCTTCTGTCCAACTTCTTGATTTTCTCTCCATTGATCTTCCTCATTCTCCTCAAGTTCTTCTTCTGGTTCATGTGTTCTTGTTTTTCCAAGAATGGTATGTGGGTGTTCTTCATGTGGAAAGCTTGGTAGTGGCTTCGAACCTTTGGTGGTGCTTTGGGCTTGAGTACTTCATGAGGTGATGAAATGGGTAAGAGGAGGAGAAAGATGAAGAAGAGAATGGAATAGAGAATATTGGAGGTGTTATTGAGACCCATGAGAGTAAAGGGTTTAGGGTATCATGTAGTATTTGTATTGTCAAAAGAGTTGGTAATTGGGGTGGCAGGTGGCTGTTAGTCCCTAGGGGCTAGAGTGGGAGAGGGCTCGGAGGGGAGAATTTTTCAATGCCGGTAGGGTATTACGTGGCGGTACCTACGGCGCATTCTTATTAATTTGGACGGTTCGGATGTGTTGTCGCATATTTGTAAATTTGGGGGATGGACGGCTCGGATGCGCCGGTGGTATTTTTGTAAATTTGGGGAGTGTTTTTAACCTAACAGATCTGGGCCGTCCAAAACACGGATGGACGGCCCGGATGCGCGGTAGGGTACCATGTCGGTCGTACCCTACCGGCACTGAAAAAATTTCTCGCTCGGAGGGGTTTGCTTTGTCGTGAAAGCTTGAGACTTCGGGAATTTGTGAGAACTCGTAGATTTTCTTAATCAATGCTTTGTGAGACTGTATCGTGTGTACGAGATTTTTTCGTTGTTTTAATAAGAGGTCCCGTTAATGAACGATGACAGTGTAGTCTTAAATTTTTAAGATTAGTGGAGGTGCGAAAAAGAAGAGAAAGAATCCGAGAATTCAGAAACAAATTTGTTTGTTAATTGAGTCTATGGACTCTATACCCTGAAAATTGGGCTTTCTCAGTGTAAGTTGGTAGTCCGTGCATGTGTCTAGTTATGAAGCTATGTACTCCATATAGAATTCGGATTGTCTCCGGTCAACTACACCGGAATCCCTTCACTCTTTACAACCATTTTTTTTTTTTTTTGTATTTATTTCTTAAAATAAAGACTAGGAGTAAATAATTATGCGTAGAGACTTGAACACATATATAAAAGGGTTAGATAACAAAATAAACTAGGACAGTGATTTCCGCACTCCAAAATTTACTATCTGCACTCTTGCATGTGAGAATATCAATCATAGTATGCAATTGATTTTCGCACTCTACTTTTATCTATTTATCTCAATAAGAGGAATATCAAAAAAAAAGTTGGCCTCTTATCCTCGAACTATGTCTAAACTTACCTCACGTCGGTAATTTATAGTTGCATATTCCTCTTAATCTAAAAATCCTAGATCTGGCTCTCGGTGGACTAAGAGGTCCAACCTCAATGATTTGTTTTGTTTATTGTGTATTCCCTCCATCCCACAATAATCCTCCATATTCTACGACTTGGATCTTTTAAAAAACAGTTATATATTTAAAATAAATATTTTTAATATGCATTTTGTTTGATAGATTTCCCTTAGGTTTATTATACACAATTTTAATACTTTTAAGAATATTATCAATTAAGAAATACAATTATTTTTTTGGAAAATATGAATATTGATATGTATATAATTATTTTCGGATGGAGAGATGAATATATCATTGATTAAATCAATTAGTCGAGCATGATTGTTAATTTGTTAATTGTAATCATTCCTTCCGTACGCTGTATATTACTATTAGTCTTGAAAGATGGTGTAATTGCAAAAGTCAACTTTCTCTAAAACGATCATCATGAAATATTTAACCACGTTTACGGATTTTTATTTTTATTTTTATTGTCAAAAGTTGAGAGATAGTATTCATCAAAGATTCTCATGGGGAAAGGTTGGGAGTTCACAGATCGAACACTCCAACGAAAACAGGTCACAGAAATACAACGAGAAAGCATATGACCAAACCAACGGGACACACCGGACAAGGTCTGGACAAACCGGCCTAAAGCCAGACAAAACACAAAAAAAATGAAAATAAAGAGATACACTCCCCTTCGTCGTTGAGCAGCCCTTCTCTAACCAAACCTCCAACCGGTCACGCTCCTCTACCGGAGACCTAAGAAGCCGCCGGAACCCGTAAGGTTGTAAAGGAGGAGCAGACGAATCGTGACGCCCAACAGGGCTGTGGAACGCCAAATTCCAACGATCGGCGAACGGAAGGTGGATATGGTGCAGAAGGGGAAGGGGAAACCAGATCTAGAAAGGGGATTAGTCCCTCCCCTCCCGCCGCCCAAGGGGTGTGCAACCCATAGAGAGGGAGGGGAAGGACGGGCTGCAAGGGTGGAGATGTGAAGAGTTGAGAGAGAGAGAGAGAGAGAGTGACTCCTAGGGTTTTCTTTTAAATTTAAGGAGATTTACGTTTACCGATTTAAATTAGTTGTTTGTTTGTATATCAAGTAATTATGCAGTAGTCCGGAGCACTGCCAACTGATGCTTCGGATTACTTCAGAACCACACATTTATGTAGGGTCAATATACTAAAATTGGAGGTCCCCCGAAAACTGTGTAGTTGTGAAGTGGTCCGGAACATCACATGACAGTGCTCTCGCAATATTGAATAGTTTCACGTGGATCGCTTAGTTCCCGACACCCTTCACCGTCGAAAATAAAAATTACTAAAAAGAAAGAAAGCTTATTACGTACATGTATAGTACATACCCCTCGTGGTAATGTCAACATTCCATGGAACATCCACACTACCCAGATCCGAAATATAAGAAAATCCAGAAACCCTAGCTTTTACCTAACCTATGTGATTCTAAAGTCAAATTGGGTTTTCCAAAGAAGGCTACATCTTTGAGATTATCGACAAAAAAGGAAACGGGTACGTGTAGCCTCTCTGCTAAATTTTAGCATGGGTCCAAGGCCGTAGGAAGTTTTATTCTAAGATTAATATTTGTATGTATTCCATTAATAAATTTCAAGTTTATTATTTTGTAGATTGCATTAGCAAATGCATCGCGGTAGAAGATAAGATGAGAGAAAAGAACATATATTGAGGTGGTTTAGACATATCTATTATAGATCGGAGTGCAATTTTGTTCACCCTCTTTAAAAGATCGAAGTGCAATTTTGTTCACCCTCCTTAAAAGAGGGTGAACAAAACCCTCCCTCTTATTGGTTGAAATGGGCCTGTGAACAAAATCCTCCCTCCTATTGGTTGAATTAGTATGGGTCCCACCATAAAGTGATGTCATGCTTACCAAAAAAATGTATTGTAGACATCACTTTGTAATAAACATGAAATCACTTTGTGGTGGGATCCACACATTTCAACCAATAAGATAGAGGGTTTTGTTCACCCTCTTTTAAGGAGGGTGAACAAAATTGCACTCCTCTAACCAAATCATTAATTTGAGACCCTTCACATTTAAATGTGTTATAATTGGAAAAGGTAAAAATTGCCAACAAAAAAAAAACGTTCTAGGGCAGTGAGAGAGAGAGAGAGATAATTTCTTCCTGAATAAATTTCCTAAATCTAATTGCTTTTTTTGTTTATCTTTGAAAACACTCAAAATTGCGCTTTCATACTACAATTGGGCTCGACTTTTTAAAACTTAATAGGGTTCTAAGTAAATTGAGTTGTAGTTTTGGGACTTAAGTAAGGTGGGTTGCAATTTTTGGACTTTTTTTTTCCCTTACTAGCTAGAACTTAGAGGCCCCCAAAATTGAACCTTTTTCGGGAGGCTACAGACCACTGTCTGTTGGGCCTTGTCCCAAGGCCGATACTGTAGCTATTCATATAAACATCAAATAGGAGGAAAAAAAAACATGGTAATTTCTCGTATGTGTAAGCAACAAATTAAAAACGAACATGGTAATTTCTAGTATTTTTGTAAGCAACAAATTTGTACGAATGTAAACTGTGTAGTTGAAGTCAAAGATACAATAAATAATTTCTCTAGCGAAATGACAGCACAAGGCGGGGATAGCTCAGTTGGGAGAGCGTCAGACTGAAGATCTGAAGGTCGCGTGTTCGATCCACGCTCACCGCATTTTTCCTTCCTTTTTTGTGTACTGCATGTATCTGACAGCCATAGAGCAACATGTTCTAACATTTTTTGCCATGCCATAGAGCAATCGATGCTGAAATGATACTCTTACTACAATGTGTTTCTAACATTTTTTGCCACGCCATTTCACGTCCCTCGTAGACAAAAATAATTCTCCATCCGTATTGTGTTTGACATTACCCTTTTTTTTTAGTCTTCAAACAAAAAAAACTCAAATGTCTCCTTCGAAAGTTTAACTCGATTTTTTTGACATTACCCTTCATTTTTTATTTTTAAAACTACTAGAAATCATTTACTCCAAAGGTTAATTTTCCAAGGTTAAAACACACTTTTTTCTGAATCCAATCCTTCCAAAATATACATCAGAATAGCCTGTTATATATTTTGAGGTTACAAAGAAGAAGAAACATTTGCAAGAATAGGGGTAAACTGAAAAAATTCAGGACAAAATTCCAGAAACAACTCAGCAATGCTGTTCTCAATAACGATTTCCCATTTCCACAGAAGTTTGTCACAAAGTTTGCAAAACCATGCTCCACAAAAGCTTACAGAAGCCCTTCACATAACTCCCCCAAGTTACCTATACAAAAAACTGCATTTCAAGCATGATTTCATTTGCTTCTGATCAAAAAAAAGAGGAAGAAGCATGATTTCATTTCAAAATCACAAACAAAAAACCCAGTCAACCGGTAATGAGAGCTACTTCTTGGTAGCAATTGTCAGTAACAACCCATAGTGATCGCTAGGCAAAACCGGGAGCATCAATTTCTTCACATCATTCTTCACTTTCTTCTCCTTGCAATAAGATAGACCCGGAATCGCCTCCAAGCCAATCATATCTATGTCACTTACCTTGAAATCACGCAAGTTGCAAATAAATCGATCCAGTCGCTTTTGCAGAGTTCGGTTTCCAGAGATCATCTTGTTTGACTTGGTATCATAGGTCCATCCATTTTCTCCTGGCCTTAACTCGGCCCACGCATCAACCCACCCTTCTAGTAAAGGAAATTGACCGTCCAACTTGTCATCCCAGTTCATATCCCCACAAAATATCACGTTCGGGTTTTTCTTCAGAGACTTTACAGCTTCCTTTGCTTGTTCTACGCGTTCCTTGCTGAACATTTGGTTCCACGTGGGAGGGGCCGGACATGGGCTTTCGAGATGGCTCGTGGCAACAACTAATGGCATGTCTTCCTGAACTTCAATTTCAGCGACACAAAGTTCTCTTCCCATTATGGAATTTCTGAACGGGTTAGTGCTGTAGGATTTTACTGGAAGTTTGCTTAGCTGAAAGTTGTTTTGGGGAGCAAATCAGATCTTACAAAATCGAAATATAAAAACTCATTGAGAGGAATAAAAAACACCAATGGTGTATACCATCAGAGAGAGAGAGAGAGAGAGAATTATTTGATCAAGCAACAATGGAAGAAACAATTAGAATATGAATGTTGAAGTTGTACTCATCTTACTATCTAAGGAACATTGAAAAATGAAAAGAAAAAAATTGGAGAATGATCAGCCTTGCAAAGTATTTTGAGCCTCAAGTTACGAATGACTTGAGGTAAAAAACCATAATAATGGTACTGGACTCGAGCAAGATTCTGAGAAATTTAGATAACTCAAAATGCATTCCAACATTTTCATACTTGACAAGCAAGATGCAAACACTGGCAAATGGGCCAATGCATCCTACCATACCTTCGAAATATAAATAAGAATAGCCTTCGATGCACCCTTGTCAAGTTATCTATTTACATATTTTGCTGATTAAAAAACCACATAAATAAGAATCGTAGAACCAAATTTTAACTTATGGTTGTGTAATGGCTGTTTCGTATTGAACCAAGTGACCTGCAAGGGGAAAGTTTTATAAATATTTACCTGCATGCAGAAATATTGTCTTGTAAATGCCATCTCGTTTGCCACTGAGCAACTGTACACTTTCCACCAACTCGATTGTCGAAAGATGTTGTAGATATTGGGAGTAACCTCCTGCAGAGACACGTGGCCATAAGAACAATGCAAACACATAAAAACATCAGAGATCATGTTAAATGGAATGGAAAAGGGAAAAGGGAAAAGGAAAAGGGAAAACCTGGAAACATATCAGATCTGGGGAATGCATTTGAATAAGGTCACCCAGAGCTTTCATTCTCTTATGCATCTCCAAGTCTTCTCGAAACCAGACATTATAACTCAAAATCTTCAATGTTCTGGAAGCACTTTGCGATGTAGTGTCATCTGCAATTATCAATAAACTATAACATCCTTCTCTTCAATGACAAGCATCTTACGAATCCTAGAATTTGATAATCACAAATGCGCAAGATAGAAAAAACAATAGCATGATTAAAGACTTAAAGCAGCAAATATAAAATCCTGCAAGCAAACTAAATTCCCTATTAACCCATGCGATAATGCGCATATAACAAAAACTCATTAAGTATTTTTATGTCTGAAAAATCTAATCTATATCCTTGTCTGATAAAAACCGCAGGTGTGCATTCAGAGAATCAGAATCAGTCGAGATTTGAAGTAAGCTGACACCTGACCCCCACACAATAAGAAGCCTTAAATTTAGAACTGAATCAACTTTTATCCAAAGTTCCAAACAGATATAACAATCTTAAAATGGTCCGTCTAGGAGGGCATCTTTTACCATAAATTGTCTTCCAGCATCTATAAAGAGCATTCTTGGAGGCACCCATATTGTCAGCTACAGAATACTTGCATTTTGTTTTTCTAAACATACTTCTCCAACCTGAGATCGAGTTCCGCTAATGTACAAAAGACATAAAGAGACTAAAGTGCATATACTTAATCTGGAATAATGCATTATAAAACACGACACTTGCCATATGCTAAATCTACTATGTAACTATTGTGTTACAAGTTTTGAACGTAGTGTCAAAGTCACTCAAAGTGCTGGACATGAGTTTCTTATCCAAGACTAAACCTTTGCTTGCAAAGAACCACAGAAACAGAACAATAAACAAGCAGCAAAGCAATAAAGATTTGAAGTGGATTCGTTACTTTGAATAATACAGGTAAACAAGACCATGATACACCACTCAAGAAGAAACAAAAAATGAAATCAAATACAAGAAATCATGTTGTACCTACAACAGAAGACATATTAAAACCGTTGTTGCGAAAAAGGTGAACTTGAACAAATAAAACATACCCATTAAGCCCACAAGATAAACCGCAAAAATCAAGGAAAAAGATGAGCTAAATTCCCTACCATCCAACTTGTCACAAGAACTCGTCAAAAAAAGGTACCATGCAAGCTTATGTAATGCTCCCGGTGGATCCAGGCTCTGTATGGGGCATGGATTGGACGATTCCAGTTTTTCTTACCCTTTCTCCTTTTGCACGTTCTTCTCTTAGTTTCATCCTACAGTTCATTTGGTGATTATTGTAGTTTATCATCTAGGCAATGAAGGAAAATTAATTATTGTGATTTCTCACGGTCAATTTGGATGACTAATTAAGAAGGATAACATGTGGAATTGGGATATGAAGGAGAATTTTCTTCTTTCCTCCTTTGTGTTTTGATTGGCAGACGTCGGCATTATGATTTATGACACAAAATCAAATTATTTTTGTTGCCCTTCATTTCTCACCAAATAGCAAAATTTCTTGGTGAGAAACAAAACTAGCATCACAAGGAAGTTATCACTCACTCTTATTTCACCTAATTTACAATCCAAATATGAGCTACAAGTTTTCTTTCACTTCAATTCCTATAATTTCTCACTCAATCATTCATACCATACGGATTCTAATTATTCTACCAGCTAACAATAATCATTGAACCAAAACGAATCAGCATTGAACCAAAAAAAAAAAACAATAATCAAACAGAAAAATACAACAAGCCTATCAAACCCAACATTCAATTTCCAAAACCCATATCACAACAAAAACAAAATATTAAAAAAAACTAACCCAACAAGATCACCCCTTTATTCGCCGCCTTAACACTGCGAACCTCCCCCGATTCAACACGATCGTCATTATCGATCTCAACAGGGGATTTCTCTCGATTCTTTCTCTTGCAAGGCTGCAACGGCAAGAACACGGACCCAATCGACGAATCCAATTCTTCTTCAACAAGCGCACGCAACGATAAAGCCGACGACGCTCTCGTGCCACAGATTTCGCAGTTGGTGGTGCGATATGGGTTTAGAAAAGTGCAGGCTTTGCAAGCCCATTTGGGAGCAGATGAAGAAGAAGGAAAAGAGGATGAAGGGGAAATCGGTAGCGAAGGTGACGGTGATAAGCAGATGAGGCAGTTGGGTTTTTGTGATGGAGGGTTTGTGAAAGTGCATTTTGAACAGGTCCATGTAGCCATTGAGTTTGGGGGGAAATGGAGTAGGGTTTTTCTAGGGTTTAGGTTGTGGAGAGAGAGGAGGCATTTGAATTTTGTGCAATGATTCCACATTTTGAACCTTTTGCCAGTTTTGGGTAGTGTATTTGTTTGCATAAATTACGGTTTGTCTCTATGGTTAGACTAATTCTCGATTAGACCCTAAAATGGAAAGATTTCCCCATGGACTTTTCCTTTTAGAGCATCTTTAGTGGTGGGTGTCATTTTTTGGGTGTCAAATCCAAATTTGGCACTCCAATAGTGTTTTTTTCTTCTAAAATCGCTCCAGTGGTGTGGGTGCCAAATCCTCAACTACCTTCCAACTAACTTTTCAATTTCCTAATAATATTTTATGTACTTCCTAATTACGATTGTTTAACTACCTCCTAATTATGATTTTAATTACCTAACTAATTTTCTACCACAATTAATTTTCCACGCATCTCAACAAATTAGTTAGGTGGCATATTTTTTTTTGTTACCATTGGAATTACAATGGCTCTAAGATTTCTCCCATAATCCCACTAGTGCTACTACAATGGATCTTTTCTCCTATTAGGGTATGGTTCATGTTTCCAATTTGCTTTTGATTTTGGATTTCTAGGAATGGAAAAAAAATTAAACTTTGTAATTTTTTTTTTGTTTACCTGCAAATATGCCTGTTTTTGTGATTTTTGTTGGGTTTAGTAGTTGAGAATGGAGGGTGGAAGCTGATGTGGCAGAATGGCATGCCATTAGGGGCTGAAAAAATGGCATGGAAGCCAAAAATGGGTATGGCACCCACTTTGGCATGCCGTTGAAGATAGGGGTGTACACTGTCCGGATCGGATCGGATTGGCATAATCCAATCCTAATCCTTGAGTCACGGTTTTTAGAAAACACAATCCATGTCCGCACCAAAAGTCTCACGGTCCGGTTCCAATCCAATCCACGAGTCACGGATCGGTTTCGGTTTCATCCACGGATTACCTATATATCATACGTAAATTATACAAACAATTTTATCCGGAGACAGGAATTGATAGAGACAGTTTAATAAAATGTGATGGAGCCATGGAATTGAATCAATTAATAGAGGCAGTTCATCCACGAATTGAATCAATCAGTAGAAACAAAGGCAGATTAAAACTTTAATACATAATCCAAAGTAGAAAACTCAAAACAGAGAGACCTAAATATTAAACAAAGCAGAAGAAACACTTCTATGCAGTATGTCAGGCACGTCTGGTGCCGTGCCCTCTCGTGTTATCCGAACGCTCCCGAACCGACGTCAAACGACTCGGAGCAGGGGGCGTTCAATGGGAGACAATTCGGCCACCCGAGGGAGCTATTGGATCCACCAATCCGAGCGCTAACCCCAGGAGGTTACTCCCACGATAGCCTGCCAAGAGCCCTACGTCTAGGGTCTCCCGGCGTTGTCGATAACGAGGTGCAATTATGTTGTGGCGTTTATCTTAGGCCGTATTGGGCGATTCCACGTCGTGTTGCATATTTGAGGCGGGACCCACCGAGTTGGGCCACGCTGGCCCCCTATGCCAGGTGGCAATAGTCCCTTTTGCACCCCTCATTATGAGAAGGGGTGCACCTTCTGAGCCCCTCTAAGCCCGGCCACAACACTGCCCGTTTGTTGGACGGATAAGGTTTTGTGGGATAAAAAAGGAAGGTGGATAAGAGGTGTATATTTTATGAGGGGGGATTAATTAAGGAGGGAGATAAGCTTATTCTTAGTTTGGGTACGTAGTTGATATGGGTGGATAAGAGTGCATACACGAAAACACACAACAGCTTATTCTAAGTTTGGGTACGTAGTTGATATGGGTGGATAAGAGTGCATACACGAAAACACACAACAGCTACACCGAAAATACTTCTTATTTTTCAGTGGGAGAGAGAACAGACACTTGTTCGTTCGACAGAGTGATCGGGTAGGTGTTACCGATTGATCGGTTTTAGCCGTTATATCCTGAGAAGTAGACGCCGATCAAACCCTCAAACACCCAAAGTGAGGCAGTGAATTTACTTTAAGGAAACCGGGGGGCTTGGTTTTTTTTCTGTCCTTTACATCTTCGTTATTGTTTAATTTCGATTTTATGTAATTTCGTATTCTCATTTTCCAAAAATAAAATTGTTGATTATTGTTTTTCCACACCTAGTTTCCAACACCTTTCCTCTCCGCTTCTATTTGGGTCAGATCTGATGTCGTGGTATAGTAAGGGTGGATCGGCTCTTTCTCCGGTGAATATGTTGCTATTTTTTTATTTTACTATTAGTATTTTTCTTCCCTTTGTGATACCTTCTAACATTTTTGTGGGTTGATTGATAGCCGATGATTTCATATGTGCTTCCTCAATGGTTTGATCAGCTGTGTTTCGCTTAGGATCCTCTATTGCTAAATCTTTAACTAGCCTCCCAACATTGTTATTGGTATGCTTTCACATTATTTGTCGTAGATCCTACTTGTGAATATGCTCGTGTCTAGATGTATAGTTTGGTTTATTCATGTATTTTGTGATGACATCTTTGTAATGCCTTTCGGGCTTTTGAAATGTAATTGTTAATTTAGAGAAGAAGAAAAAAACAATAGCAAAGGATGCCCTATGGAAGACAAATGTTTGGCTTTTTTAGTGCTCATCCTGCAATGAAATCAAAGGATGGGCATATTAGCCAAGACTTTTGACTCTGAAATGGAAAATCCTGAAATCAACTACAACTAGTGGCTAGTACCCAATCACTTACACCCTTTGAAGTTATTTTTACGACTTAAGAGAATATTTACTCGGTATATACCTACAAAATATGGAGTAACATTAAACGAAACTGCAACATTACTCGATAAGAAACTCGTGACACCGTCATCGACCAAAAAGAACAGTTAATTGTTCTAGGGTCCAGAAGTGAGATTTATTGGGTCATTTAGTCCATGCAAAAGTTTTACAAGGTCTAAAGTCAATGAATTTTTTTTTTAGGTACTTTCAAAGGGTACCCTAGGGTTTAGGTTTTAGGGTGCACTTTCCTATTATATGGTTTTATTGGTTTAGCACTTTCATAGGGTACGCTGGGATTTATGCACTTTCATAGGATACCATAGGCTTTAGGTTTTAAGGTGCACTTTCTTATTATAGGATTTTAGTACTTTCATAGGGTTTTTTAGGCACTTTCATAGGGTACAAACTTTTTGTCAGTAAGGTAAAAAAAAAAAAGTTAAGATGCCAGCGTGAGGACTGGATAGGTTATAAATTTGTTTGGTGGATTAATGGGGTTACAAATCTTTTGCCAGTGACTTTTGAACAAGTCGCCCCAAAAAGAAAGAGGCAAAGTGAGTTTTTTTTTTCTCGGCGAAAGTAGAGTTAATTATACAAAATTAGTGGGCTTATATACCACTCCACTTGCTAGAGGAAAAACAAGTTGCGTGGAAAAGATCTAATTTGACGCATTTCTCAATTGTGGAGTGCAATTTTCTGATTAACATTCAAAATTTGCTCTAAACTTGAATCGTATAAAAGAAAACGAAATCATCCTCAACCTCAAATCCCAACTTGCAACCTCTACGTAAATAGGTTGGGATAATGGCCATAGCCATTGCAAGTCATTTTTAAAGAACTCATCCTTCATCACATCCACCACTTGATGGGTCCTCCTAGATTAACAAAGGACATTACACCAAACTTTTCTATTTACTTTTTCTTTTTTCCCTCCTCTTTCTATACACGAGGCAAACAATACAAGCATGTGTTATATGTATATATATTTCGTAATGCAAGGTGTCCCGAGCCAGCTCAAGCGCACTTCAAAATATTCTCTATAGCCTCTCCCATAGTCATTTTCAAGCTTGCACGTGAGGTGAAGTGGCTTCAAGAACTACCGGTATCAAGGATGAAATCAGGATTTTTGTGCAGGGGGACGGACTATATCCATGGAGGATGGGCGAGACTATATAATTTGATGATATATACTCCATCCGTTCCAAATTGCTGGTCACTTTGAGAATTCTAACTTTTTAAGCAGACATGCAATAACTACATTCAATAAATACATTCATATTAAACAGATTAATTAGTTTCCATCAATGCCCTCATATTTCAACTTTTGAATGAAATGATGATTGTTGTTAAAGGGATTATTTTGGAAGATTGAATAAATTTTGTTTTGACTTTTCAGAGAGGATTAACAATTTGGAACATCCCAAAATAGTATAAGCGACCAATAATTTGGAGCAGAAAGAGTATATCTTTTGTCCATGTAAGTAGTATAATTTTTTCAAATTGTAGTAGGGGTGGGAGCCTCTACTAGGCCCCTACTGATTCTATCCTTAGTTGGTAAAGACAATTGAATCGGCAAAGAAAATTGAATCTGAGATCTTAAGAAAGAAAATACGATTGTTGTTTGGAAAGCATGCCCAAGCCCCACCATTAAACACATGAAGCAAATAAATGAATAATCAACGGACCAAATAATTTGAAAACAAAAGTTCACTTCTACATCCTTCAATCTTCCATTTGTTGGAAAGAAAAGAAAAAGTTGAAAAAAGCATAACCTTCAAATTATTCAATTATTCAATTTGGTCGTCTGTCACATTGTTACTAAATACAGCTAAAAGAATTCATCCACACCATACCAACCCTCCCTTTCCAGGAGTTAATAAAGGTTAATTACAAAACGGGCCCCAATAAAAGATCAATCATTTGCCCAAAAAATGAAGCAAGCTGTGAAACAAAACAAGGATACATTATGCTTTCCACCCATCACTTTTACCCAATGTCACTTTACACCTTCTACTTCTAATTTTGTTCGTCCCTTATACATAATATAGATCGAGTATAAATGGAACCGGTTCGTCTACCTGTCATTCAGCAAAAGTACATGCGACCTCTTACATGATGCCACATGGCTTCTTCCTGCCGGAATTAACCGGCAAGAAGGATCACATTGACACTAATTTGGAAGTGTAACTAGTTGACTGACACAATTGGAAGTGAAGGGTGCAAAGTGAAATATTTGGTGAAAGTGAAATTTACCCATAAAATAATTCGAGCTTGGCTTTCATGGGAACTAGCAGATTAAATTTATTAGTGTACCTCGAGAAGGGGCTAAGAAATCAATGAACAAAATAATAGGAAAAAAGTGAAGCCCAAGAAAACGCCTAAACCCTTGTCCAATACAGTACTTGTTTGGATGCTGGTGAATCTCAGTGAGCATGCTCCACTTGATACTGTTGAGTTCACTCTGGCGCTTGTTTTGTTGCTCACTTGCTTACTGCAATCACAATTTATATTTGCATGAGAAAATAATCACAACAGTCAATTTCTCTATCAAAAGCGGATCTTTTCGCTATGTTCGCATCTTCTATTTGAGACGGAGAACTGAAAGAGAAGGGGAAAGAACCCTAGAGAAAATGAAACGAAAGATAACCCATCTGCAGTTTTCAGAATCTGTTTTACGTCTTTATTTCTCCCAAAAAACGAAAAACTTGTATCTTGACAGTTTGCGCGCACTCGAAAACATTGAAACTATGATTTCATTCTGCAGAAAACATATCCACTCGAAAACGATTGAACGGAAAAGCGACGAGTGCTTTTTTCGTAATACTGCAACCAAAACATAAATATTTACTGCAATCATTTCCGTTGGAGTTACTTTAATTAGCTTGAAAAATAGAAGATTCAAACTGCTGTAATGTCATTGCCAAAAACATTGGAGAAAGGAGAATGACAGAGAAACAAACAAATGAAAATAGTACCAAAACCACAGAATTTGGCTCACCTGCCAGGAAATATACAACTCCCGTGACCTGCAAATAGTGTCCCCCACAAAAAACCGTGGTCAGATCACAAGACATTGTAAGGTATACAAAAAGATGCAAAAAAATGTGTAACCCATTTGGCTTGGGCTACATATCTTTCCCATCGATAAGGTACCTTTCTTTTTTTTTCCATTTTTTAGCTTGGCTAATAATGTAGACGACTGCTTCCGTGTACAGTGTGCGGACGAAAACGACGTGGTACGGGATAATCTCAATTTTTGAAGAACTACATTAAATGGGGCATTTTTCCTTCAATTCTCCTCAAGAAAATGGACTCAAATTTGACATTGTTAGTGAAACAGAAGTTCAAGACTCACTATCACCAGCTGGAAATCCTGTTGCACCAACATTTTTCAAACTTAAAATCAACAAGAACTGGTACAGTCCAACTGTCCAAATGGGCACCACAAACTACCCATGAAGCATGAATAGGTGCTACGGCCAACTATTCTTTAGAAAACTTATTTGGTGAATTATTCTCCGAAAAGGTTTCAAAAATTACCAATTTTGTTAGTGAAAACATTCAAAAGATGTTTTCAGATTTCCAAAAACTTTCTTCACCAGAAAATGAATAGATGTCGATGATGAGTGTTTTGGAACTTTTTAATACAACTGTTTTTGGACACAAATTGGAAAATGAAGAGTACAAAAGAAAAGACAAAACACGCTCACAAGGAATTCTATACTGACCCAGAGGCAAAGGCTAAAGGGCTTGAACAATCACTGCTCCTCTTCTCCTCAAGACCCTCAAAACAATCAACCAAATAGATTCTCTAATTCACAGCTAAAGGTTCTAAATTTGGTTTCCCTCACCATTGTAAGAACACGGATGAAGTAGATTGCCTAAGAGGGCAAACAACATAAATTGCCTTTGATCTTGGAGTCAAAATCGTTTAAGATTCATGCAAAGTTAGACGAAGTATAGCCTTGCGGCATCTCCGGTCCTTAGATAAATACAGAGGTAATTGCATATTTGAGACAAAAGCAATGGAAATCCGCCAGTGCTGCTTGACTCGTACTCATTTTAAACTAATATTTACTTATTCTTTACCATTCTAGCAATCTGAGATTGCAAATACACTGAGCCATAGATGGAAAATCCGAGCTTTACATTGGAGCCTTCCATATCAAATGATGGTTTTTCTCCAAATTCAACATATATCTAAATAGAACTGAAGTCATGGGGATGAACCACTTACTTGGGTCAGTGGTGGTGATCGTGGCCACACCCTTGAAATCACAAGACCCTGCAGCCCTCTCTTCCTTCTGGTAGTAGCTATCAAAAGCATAAGAAGCATGATTATTCACGTTATTAGGCTGATAACAAGTCTCCCCTGGTTGAATCTCACTGCAATTCGCTCTCCCCGGCCCACAAGCCCAGTCCAACGCCGCCTGCAATGTCCTCGGATCTACATCATCCGCAGCCACACAATAAGTCTGGTTTGTAGTGTCATTCGCCAAAAATGTTCCACTCCCAGAAACATGTAACAAGTAAACCGGCTTAGTATTTCCATAAAACAGCCCCCAGCTAGCCTCCGACACAGGTGGGGACCTCAAGTCCTCATTGAACAACTCGTATATGTACACACTGGATGTGAGTTCAGGGTGTAAAGGGGTTCCACTCCTATCAAACACATGTTTGATCAAATTGGAATTGTATGTATCAGCATTATCAGTCGTGGCATACGGTTCTTTTGAGTCACCCTTCGAAGGCCACCCGGTTTCAGTAACAAGCACTACAATGTCAGTAAAGTTCAAGTTCTTCATAGAGAAATACACGGAATCAATCATGGCATCAAACACGTTTGTATAATGAAGCAAAGTATTCGGATCGACCATTTCCTTTGAAGGTGTCAAGGGATTGAATAACGAATTATCCAAAGGAACAACCCCTTTGTTCTGCATAAATACATAGTAAGGGTATAGATTCACCATGAGAGGAGATTGTGTCCGCGACAAGAATTGAAGTAATGGGGAGAGGACTGAGGTGAAGGACTGATTGAAAAATGCTTGTGAAGGAGGAAATGGGTCAAGCACTAAAGAGGCAGCGTGAGGGGTCGAAATCTTGATTTGGGTATGCAAATTGGCAGCGACTAGGGCACTATATAAGGACTCTATGGCAGGCATTAGGACAGGTGAGGAGGAGGGGATGGTGGTTAACACCTCATCACCGACTGCCACAGCGATGATTAGGGTTTGTGGGTAGTAGGCAGCGACATTGCGACCTATCCAGGCGGCAGCAGTGGCATTGGAGGAGCCAATGCCGAGGAGCTGGTTGTTTGGAACGCTGATGATTACCCTAATTTTGGTTTTCGCCAAGGCCTTGAGTATATCACCATCGGCATCATAGAGACGGACATGGGTGATCTTCTGTAGCTGTAAAAAAGCGACCAAATCCGTAGGAGAGAGGAAATTCGAGACATCCGTGCCTATGTTTATACCCACATAGGGTTCATCCCTCTTCCGTTGCTGCTTAATCTCTGCAAAATTTACATATCAAACGCATAAAAAGTTTAGCACTTTATACACCAGTTTATAAATAGTTAATTACATCTCTAGATTTTAGGGACATATCTGAAATGGGATTGGTGTTGTTTACTTGTTTACCTGGGATGAACCAAATTTTGATGTCAGAAAATTCTTTCTCACTTTATACAACAAAAATACACAACCATAAATGTATATGGTGACTTTTTCTGAAATGGGTTTGTCTTTAACCTATATTTAACCCCAGAGAGGGTTCATTTCTCTCATTTTGCAGCTTAATAATGTTGCAATTCAAACCCACAACAATTTGGCAATTTTTTTTTCAGATAATCGGGTGTCCAGACAAGTTTACGCGCATATGGACTAATGTTGGGACCAATTCCACCGTCCACGAGATTCGATAGCACATGCTTTGAACAGAGACATAATTCGTAAGTTATATACCTACACAAATTTGTAGATTTTTTTTTTAAGTGGGGTTGCGGTTGATTACCTGGTACGAACCGAATTATGAATTCAGACCCAACAATTATTTTTCAAATTATCCACCCAATTTCATAAAGATATAAATTTGGTGATTTTTTGTGAAGTGTTTCGTGGTTGTCTATATCAAGGAAAATTTTGGAATCAGACCTATAATACTTTAGCACTTTATACACCCAACTCATGTGCATAAAGCAATTTAGTGACTTTTCTGAAGTGGGTTTGTGGATGTTTACCTGGTAGGAGAGTGGAGTCTGCAGTGAGGAGGAGCAGGAGGAGAGAGAAAATGGCTGTGAGCTTAGAATTCGCCATTAAAGAGAAGCTTGAGCTCTTCTTCTCTCATCTTCCGCTTCTTGTTCAGCCAATCCTTTCATTTCCTGTGCAAAATTCTTGCTATCTTTAAAGGGTTTTCACTCTGTTGTCTACTGTTTGAGGGGTTAACAAAGAAACAAGACATTTGATGTGAAGAAATAGAAGTGAAGTGTGAGGCAGAGCTAGCGTTGCTACAGATCTTACTGGTGTGCCCATTAAAGGATGTTACTCCTATGTACTCCCCTATGAAGGGTTAATTACACAGGCTCACTTTAATTATTACGTTGTGGCAGTTACACCCCCAAACAAAGATTCGATACATTTTTATTAAAAAACTTACATTTAGCTGTTTGCAACTCCATTCCTTTTCCCTTTTTTTTTTTTTTTTTTGGGTGGGAACAAAGTAGCTAGAAACTAAAAAAATGGAATGAAATTCCTCTGCATTCAAAACTCCAATTTGTATTCACAAAAAAGCAATGGTTGGGCAGGAAAAATAAACTACCCATTTTGGCGAAAAGATCAAAATTAGAACATATTATAAATCTAATTTACAGATACTAACTTGAAAATGCATGGGTAATGTAGAGAATGTAATTTTTGTTCTCCGGGGAAAAAAGACAAAATATGAAATGTAGGTTAAATGAATCAGAGAGAGGGAGAGATAGAGTTCAGACGCAAACCTCAAGGACAAAGCCATGCACTCCGAGGAAGGTAAGTAATGGGAGTATCAATTTTTTGTCAAAAACTTATGAATGAAAAATAAATGGGAAATAAAAAAAGGTAATGACTTCTTTGAATGAAATCAACTTGAAAGAGGAAAACTTGAAGAGGCAATCAACTAAAAAGGAAATACAGATAAGGAAATGTTAAAAGACAATCAAATGCTAAATGCTCTCGTGCATTAAAAGGCAATAAAATGCAATCAAAGCTTAAGGAAATCAAAGCTTGGTTAAGGAATTCATATTCTCTCTTTCAATGAAACCAAGTCAAAAGGGGAAACAATTAAAAGACAACCAAAACTTGGAAATCAAATTCCCATGCATCTATTACTGTAGATTGAGGGAATCAAAGATTGTCAAACATAATAACTCGTATAGGTTAATATGTAAGAAAATCAAAGAGGAATGATCAGACAGCTACGATCTTAACGTAAAGACGATCGAATGGCTTAGAGGTGCTCATGTTTATATGGTTAGTCATTTTTCGCTATATTATCTTTCCCGCTCTTTCCTTCCTCTTTTCCATTTCTCTTTCCTTCATGAAATGTAGGGACAATTTCTTTCTTTCTTTTTGTTTTATTCTTCTATCTTTTCCTCAAAAGTCTTAGCTCTTATTTTGTCTTTCACTCTGGAAGGAGTTTTTTTTTTTTTTGCTTATATTAAGTTTGATCTTTCATTCAAACAGAGAGAAGGGAGAATTGTATAGTGAGGGATGAGAAATCCAGTAATGGAGCGAATTGTTCGGTTTGGCACTGGACATTATCGTCTTTCATATATTGCCAACATTGTAGATCCTTGTTGAATTGGACAAGGGGTCCATGTTGTGCATTAGGTGCATGACACCGTGCCATGCACCTAGTGCATAATAGGGCCCCAAAATCCCATTTTTTGATAGTTGAGGGGTCATGATTCTTACATCTTTTAAGTTCAGTGGGGATACTAACCAATAGTTTTGGGGCTTTCTGTATAATTAGACCTACATCCAACTTTTTTTTGAACTCAAATCCTATACAACCAACCGGGAGTTGAAAACTTTTTGTGCTGGCTTCGAAGTTTACAATAATATCCCCATGCACCGACAGCAAAAATTGAAAGGACAACTTTCACATTCTCCCCAGTTCAAAAAAAAAAAGCTTGCACATTCCTTTCGCCATTATGTTTGCTTTCGTAAAAAGTTCCAAGGTAAATTAAAGATAAAAAAAGAGAGGACTTTTTAAGTAATATTTTACTATGTATATGTATAGTTATATACATTATGAAATTTAGATGGAAATATTAGTGAGTTAACAACCAAAAATATTTGACGTCTCTTCATAAACTCAAGCCTGATTTGGCAAATAAACAAAAACATGTTTTTTGGTTTATTGGTTTAAGTAGCAATAAACCAAAAAACTTCTTTGGTTCAAATTGTGATTTATTCCACTGTTTAAAGAGACCAAGGGTACTACGGTAATTTTGCTCAGCCTCCTGGCTTCATCTTAGCCGTCGATTGCATCACCTGTCACCCAAAAAACAACTTCAATTTTTTTGCCAAAGCACTATTATTTATTCCTCTAAATAAACCAAAAAAACAAGGTTTTTTTTTTTTTTCCGCCAAATCACCTCTCAAATTCTAAATGTTCTTCTTTAAAGCCAAGTACCAGATAGGCAGAGTCAAGTCATAGCAATTTTATAGTTGGTCTAATCTGAATGAGTGAAGAAGATGATTCCTGAATTCCAGCTGGCATTCTGTACTAAAGTTTGGCTAGTGAAAATTATGGACCCGGGTGCGGTGAGCGCTCCTGGTGAGTGTATCCGAATCGTATATCTCGGCAATTGACGGTTCAGATTTTTCTATGGAAGAATCCAAAATATTTTTAGATTTTTCCATGAAAAAATCTGAGCCGTTCAAAACACTTTGGGACTGTTTGAATGCACTCACTAGGGGCACTCACCAACACCCAGCTTCCGAAAATTATTGACCACTAGTTGAAGAAGATTGCCCGAGGATTTGGGGTTGCTGTTGTGTAGCCCCATGCACGGCAGGTGTTATGCACCATCCGAGTCATCCGTTGCTCGGATGGACGGCTCAGATTTCATCTTGCACGCACGACAACCAACGGTTCGGGTGCAAAGACACCGAAATGAAATCTAAACCGTCCATCCGAGTAACAGACGACTCGAATGATGCACAACAGTAACCCCTTGTCCATTGCCCGAATGCTTCTTCTACTGGGAGGAAAGTGTCATTCACTGAGTTGGAAGCTTGCCCAAGAAATTGTCCTTTGTATTTATAGTAACACTCCAACCAAAAGGATCCAAAATGGATAAATTATTCACTTTCATGCCACAAGTCATTTTTATGTCCTCACAAACATGCTGGCTGAATCAAGTTTATAGATGAATTATTAACGGGGTGTTCCACTACGCCAGCTTATTGGCTTTTTTATTTTTTATGATTTTTAATGTGATGTATTGTAAGAGAGTAACTGTTTCGGTTTTAAGACTAAACTGACATTTTAGCTTTTTTGAATTAGTGGAGTAGAGCCTAATTTGGTTTCAAAAATTTGATAAACCTCCTGGATCTTGCGCATCTTGGAGTCTAGCCATTTGGTGGTTTCATAATTCATACCCACTGGCCAAAGTTGAATTCTCTCGAAAGGCAGAGGCACAGAAAGGACAGTTTGGGTACAATAATCTCTGCGGTGAGTCACGAGATCATAGAGCAACAATTCCATCACAATGTAATTCCAAGAGCAAAGCCAATGCAAAATGGCTATAGCGGTATAGCCATTGCTATATTTTGGAATCAAAAAAATGGTTTTGTGCCAAAAAATATAACCCAGCTTTCAGTGGTTAGTTCACTACTATTTTTTTTTAACCCCTGTTCGGTAGACTAATTTTCCGTCAAAACCCACCACTTATCAAACCCACCCCTTTCATTTTCGTCCAACCCATCACCCCCTCTCTTTCTCTCTTGCAAACACCACTGACCAAACCCACCACTGTGCAACACCGATCGACCCCCATCCCGGCGGCGACAACATTTTTCAGGTAATCTCCGATACATAAACTGAAATGGCAGTTATAATTTGGTAATGTGACAAGGATGCATCCTTGGTTCTATATTTGGCACCAAGTATATAACTGATCCATTATCCATCTGAATTTGGCTATGCAATGGATCATTCAGTTGCGAATTCTGGTTCCATTATAGCTATAGAATTGGTTTTCTAACTCAAGTAACGACGGGAATGAGCTGTAAATTCAAATATTATGAGTTTAAAATTTGTTGACCTCTTGGGGTCAGGCTACTTGTGAATCCTCTAGTTCCAGGGTGGATGACCTTTGACCAGACTTGGGAGGAAAATTGTCAAGGTGCCCGTAAGCGAATCCGAACAATCACTGACCGCTCTTGAAAAAAAAAAAAAAACAATTTCGTCACATTGTACGTGGGTTACGACTCCACCAAAATCTGAACACAAAATTCTGCCATCTGGTTGGACATTTAGAGGGCATTTGTCAAGAAGTTGATTATTCAGCAGTCTTTTGTCCCACTGTATGAATGCCATATGGTTTCCCAGAATGAGTGCCAGTTTATAACATGAAATATATATAATCAGGGACGGAATAGAAGGATTTGGCAGAAATATGTAAAATTGTCCCTCCTAAAAAGATTATTCCAGAATAAATGGGCAATAGTTAGGAGAGGTGCGCCAGCGGCGAGCAGAAGCAAGGTTATTAGATACCTCAGGAAAGCCCGGCCAGAACCACACGTGCAAGTTTCCCTGCATGTGGCTCGTCCGTGATAACTTCTTCGGATTTGCGTGCCAGGATTTTATCTTTGTGGTAGCAAAAATATATACTTACAAAATGGAAAGACGAATTGCATTACAATGTTGAAAGATTAAAAAAATCTAGTGGTGGCGAGTCTATATAATTTGGGGATAAAAATTTATTTTCTATATAATAATTGTATTTTTTGAAAACCTGGTGGCGGTCACCACTTATCCCCTTGCTCCATCCTTGTATATAATGCAAACAAATAATCTGATGTCAATAATATAATATTATGCAAATAGAAGGATGAAATAAAGGCAAAATATATAGCACTGCCAAAGCTGGGCAGTAAACAATGTCCAAAATGCCAAAATATTGCCAACAGTTCCAAAATGTTTATTCGGTTCATAAAACGATGACTTAAAAATAAGTATATATTTGTAATAAATAATTTTAAATCGCATGACGAAGAAGCCAAGCGTTGTGACTGCAAACCTTTTTGTCCGATCTAGCTCTAAAGTAAATTCCCAAAGCAATCCTGCTACTAATAAAACTATAAATGTTTCAAAGATCCTAGCGAGTCGCGAGGTAAATTTTTTTCATAAGTTGAAAGAACTCGTTGATATCTAACAAAATTGGTGTATTTTTCTGAATTTTTCTTGAAAAATCATATTATTTCGAATTTTGAAATCGAATGGACCAGATAAAGATTTTGGAACAAGAGAGTAGCATGTTCCTCCACCCCTGTAAAGTCATTTTGGCACAATTAACCAGCTTTGGCCCAATTTCCCATTTGGGCCTAGTTTTCCTATTGATTTTATCAAAATTTGATAAAATCAACACTAGATTTTATCAAGTGAGGAAAAAAGTTTGATAAAATTTCAGATTTTTGCACTAAAAAATCTGAGATTTTATCAACTTTCTTTCCCACTTGATAAAATCAACCCTTAATTTTATCAAATTTTGATAAAATCAAAATTTTATTAAATGAGAAACTCACCCTTGATAATTTTATCAAGTGGGAAACTGAGCCTTTATTCTATTCCATCGGACTTTCCCACAGCAAACCCATTCTCCAAATAAATGATTTTTGGCCATAGGATGCCACCATTAATTTGGCACCGTTGGATCAAAACCCTTTGGTTTTGTGAGAAACAAACTCTCAACAATATTCTCCAAGACCTTTCATTGGAGCTATCTTTTAACAGATTGACAAAAGTTCGTCCGTAAAAGGAGTTGCAACATGTGCATATTTTAGCTTAGCAAGCTTGGCTGCTTCTATTCAATGTCTACAGGGCCGGCCCTGAGGGCAGGCTGGGCAGGCATGGGTCTGGGCCCACCAAAATTTGGCCCAAAATAGGGCCCCAATTAGGTATATAATTGTACTGTATGTGTGTTTTTTTTTTTTTTTTAGTGAACTTCTTTCTTTTGTGTGTAACTTTTTTTTATACTAGTTTGTTTTTACTATGGAATGTTAAAGAAAAAGTCATGATAATCTCTTCCTTCTTTTTTCTTTCCATGATTATGAGTTTTCCAGTATAAAAAGGTTACGGGACTTCTTTTATTATACATGTTTATAGTTAATTTTATTTATGGTTTGCCAAATTATTTTATATTATGTACCTCTTGACTAAAATAGTCGAAATACATAATATCATATTTAGGATATAACTTATTTAATCTTTCGAAAGCTTGTTTCATTACGTTTCTAGTTCAAATTACCTCAAAAGGTGTTTCAAGTGTACGATTAATGATATAAATATTGTACTACTAAGTTCAAACTACAATCTTATAAGAACTCAATTGTGTGAATATATATTTTCACTACATCCATATTGTTTTTTGACTTTTTAAAATATATTTGTCAGTGTCGTCATTAGAAAAAAAATAATCAAAAAATCGTGCGTACTTGTAAAATGTTCGCATCCATTTACCGATTTTAATTATTTTTCTGATTGTTGCAGTAATAGTAGGCAATTATGACCGAAACATATTTTTTATTGACATAACGACACAAAAAACGTAGGGCCCTATTTTACATTCTCGTTTGGGGCCACAAAAATCTCAAGGCCGGGCCTGAATGTCTAGTTGCAAAAGCTGGGAGTCCAAACATTTCAAACACTGGAATCACCGGAGGTTTGTCTAGTTGTTAACTTCAGAATCCTAAATTTAGTCGAGATGCATGCAAGCTAGTCTGAACATCCGGTTAATAGTTATCAAAAGGTAAAAAAGAAGAAGAAAGAGCTGGGAGTCTCTCAATTTACTCCCTACTTTTTATGGTCGTTGTGGAGAAGAGGAAAAGGCTTTAAGTCACACTGCACCTAGCTTTCCTTATCCTAGGTTAGTTTGTTTAGCTGTTTTTTTTTTTTGTGGCAAACTTCACTTATACTCCTATAGTTTGGGCAATGTGCAGATATATCCTATCACGTTCATTTTTTTGTATTCGCACTCCTGTGCTTTGTGAAAATTTACATTTGCACCCAATTCTGTCCATGTTAATAGAGGTGTACCTCACGCGCCTCTCAAATCTATAAAATATGTTAAAAAAATTTAATGTGAGTCGTTCATAATGCATTAATGAAAAACTAGAGTATTTCTGCAAAAAATCACATCGATCGGACATCAATAACACAATTATCGGGGGAACACTATTCTTGTTAAAATGAAACGAAAATTTAAATTTGAAAATTTATTTTTATAATAATTGTATTTGACTATGAGGTTTTCATTTTTAGATCGATTTGCATTCTGGTCTGGATGTTGTACACATCAAAATCTGCAATATGAACGATTCATATCAATTTTTTGGTACATGGGATGGAGGGATTAGATTCAAAGAAGTAGAAAAATCAAGGAAGAATATGAGGACATATTGGACTTTTCATTGTTTCTGTTAGTAGATTTTGCATTATTTCCGCTTATTGAGCTCATTTAACAAATCAAAGCACATGGAAGTTATGTGCACAAATTGAACCGGAGAGAGTGTAGCCGATTAGTCGCACATGGGCCAAACCACAAGGAGTATAAGTGAACTTTGGCGGCCTTTTTCTTCTGCCTGGTCATTCACCGAACCAATTAAAGTTTGGTTAGTGGAGTATAATTTAGAGATCACTCCTCTATTGCCTTAAGTTGACTTCAAGAAATTCAACATGTTATTAGAGCTATGGCTTGAGTAGCTACACCTTATGTGGTTCGAATCTCTACCCGAGTCAATTTCCTCACCTCCTTATCAAACCATATTAGGGATGACAATTTCTCTATATTCAATGGATACCCCCCCATAAAGAGGCGGGGTTTATCCAAAAAAAATTCCCAACAGTAGCAGGTATGGTGGGATTTAAAAAATACCCGCTTGGATATGGAGTGGGTATGGTTTTATTACCCCCGCCCCTGAATCCCCGTACCCGATTATATATACTATATAAATTATACATATGCATAAAGGTCGAAAAGAATCTTGAGTATTACTATATACTTATAAGGTAACTACTTGTGGAGCAAATCACGTCAGTTACTACCTATTATAAACTATATAATATACTGAGAATATCATTACATATTTTAGTTTCTAAAATGATGTTTCTTCTATATTTTGTTCTTTCATTTTATTTTTTAAAATTTATTGGTTTGTCGCTTTATGAAACTTAGAAATTGATGTTTGCTTGGATTGATTTTCTATTATACTACTATTATTTTTTTCTACATTAGTGGTTAGAATAAGATAATTTGAAAATTTTTTCTTTATATTTTTATTGGTTTGAATTGTCGGGCTTGTACTTTGATTTCATTATTGACTTCTTACATATTTTGGTTTGGATATGAGTATATTTGGGGAAACCCCGATCTCCAACGGGATGTGGGTTTGATGCTTTATTTAATATCCCCGGTGGGGATTGGATCGGGGATGGTAAAAGATTCCCCAAATTGGGATGGGAGATAGATTAGGATCTCCCGATTCATACTCTACCCATTGCCATCCCTAAACCATATCTCCACAAGCTTTTACGCCGCACATGCACTCGAGGTAGAGAGTTATACTTTGTCTTACACTGATTACGCAAGCCATACAAGCGAGTTTGAGTTTTGAAATAGGTTTTTTGGATAATAAGTGAAGAGAGAGAGAGAGAGAAATGAGGACCGTATTTTAAGAGAGAGGACAGTTTTTGAAAGAAAAAAACAAATCGATCTCCCGATCGTTTCTTTTTGTTTTCGATTTCCATTTTTCTCCGCAGTTTCAAAATTCGAAAATAGCAGTCGAAGGATACGAATCATCTTTTAATCATTTTCCTCAATTAGATTGGGATTTCATTTTTTCCTTTTTTGGGAAAAGATTTGATTTTCATTTTAAACACATGTAGTTTTATGCCTATTTGACTGGACCACCATCTAAAGATGTATCAAGCATGCATAGAGGACCAGATACAGATAAAAATCATAAAAGGGCAATGCGTCGATTTCAATTGAAATTCAAAATCAATTAATTGCAATGAGAACATCACATCATTTACCAAAAAAAAAAAGATCACATCTCAGCTTAATTTTCAATTTTATCCAAACGGTTCGAGAATTATATTTTTATAGTTCTAAAACTTATTATTTTTCTATTTACAGCTTAAAGTCAAGTTAATATCGTTTCTTTTTATGCAGATAACACGTGTTGCTGCTATCATTTATGTGTGAATCGAAAATAAACTCCTAAATTTTCATAACTCTCGTGCTTTATACGAGTTTTGTGTAATTATAAAAAATGGGCGTCTTTTTTCTTTCTTTCTTATAACTCAAGTATCCATTGGAAATATATTTAAAGCTGGAACAAAATTAGACATTTTCCAACTAGGAGCGACACGTTCATATATGGAAGAGTTCTTAAAATCCATACCGTCGAAAACAAGTGCGGACAGTCAAGTTACAGCGTCCGTGCGCTTTGCGTACGCGGGCACCTTGTTTGGAAGGGTTTTTGAGAACCGGTTCTCAAAATCCTTAAAAACCCTTGTTGAAAACCCAAATGGGTTTTTGAGAACCGGTTCTCAAAACTCTTAAAATAAAAAAGGGCAGAAAATTCATTGGGGAAACCGAACAAAGGAGAGTTTTTGAAACCCGGTTCTGAAAACTCAAACGCCGGGGTGTGCATAGGCATAGCATTTTTGTAGATATTTTCTCAACATTAAAATGACACCCAGGGAAAGTCACTGAACACAGGCTAGTGATGCCTTTTTTTCAAGTAGATATCACTGCAAGACAGAGACTTGGAAATGGAACCAAAGAAATGGAACCGTAAGTCCAATTGCACACAACAAAAGAGCTTTTACGAAAAGAGCTTTTACGAAAAGTGGCTAAACAATAACCACAGATTGCACCGAACTATCGAGAAGGTGGACCCATTTTTATCTTTCTCATTTTAATTTTCTTGGTTCTATTTCCTGTGTTAAAAAAGTACTAACAACTATATAAATTTTGACAAGAATCATAATTCGGACGACAGATTTTAATCTATAGAAAAATATTAATTTCAGAAATTAATTTTAGACTGTATTTATAAAAAAAAAATAGAGTGTAATACTCCTTTTTCATATTTAATCATTGAACCAACAAAATTGCTATGGGTATAACACTTTGTGTACAACACTTGTGTCAGTGTGTGAGATCCATTTTGAGGTCCCATACAAATATTCCGACCTTGTCAATTTGTTTAGAATATTTTTCGAAGAGTTCCTGTAAAAAAATTCGTTCTTCTGGATATCGGTAAGTGCTTGATCCATACGTTTTTTTTTGATCTGTACGATTAGAGACCGAAAAAGAATGTATGGATCCAACATTACCGATATCCGGCTGAACTGGTTTTTTGCAAAGGCCTTTCAAATTTTTATTTGAATAAGTTGAACGGCTCAGATTATTTGTGCAAGGCCTCGAAATGGTCACACACAAATGTTGTACAAGTATTGTAAGCAAAAGTGTTGTTAATTTCCGTTGCACCAAAAAAAGTATGCAAAAAAAAGTATTGTACCCAGAGCAGAGCTGGCATGAAACGATGCAATATACTCCATCCGTCCCAATTTCTTGGGCCTCTTTTCTTTTTTGGAAAACTCAAAAAATTCTCAATATCTTTTAATTTATAATACTTTTTATATTCAATATGGATCTTGTTTGATAGATCTCAATTAATTTTGTTAAACAAAAATTTCGAAATCATAAAAAACGTTATAGATTATGAGATATAGATATTTTTTTGAGATGTTCAAAAAGATAAACAGGCCCAACAAATTGAGACGGAGGGAGTAGTTAGCTCCGTGATTTTTAGATAAAGAAAAAAATAAAACGATTTTTTTAAAAAATGCATTCTAAAGTTACGTGTTATATCGCTATTGTACATTTTCGGTACCCTTCATTCGGTATCCATAGTCTGGTTCATGTGGCATTCCTCCTTCCCACCACATGTTGGTTTTATATTCACATATAGTTTTAAGTGGGACCCAATCAGTTAATAATTCCCCATTGTATGGGTTATACCCTTCCAGGAAAAAAAAAAAAAAAACCGGGTGGCAACGTGGCATATATGCTCCCACTTCCCATCACCCATGAAGAAAATTATTTTCTATGGACATATTCTCTCCGTTTCAAGTTAATAGTTTATTACGAAACGTGTAATTTTGAAAATTAAAAAATGATTTATTTACAAAAATAATTTTTGAATTGCTTCATCGTATTAAAGTTCTTAATGAGATCTATCAAATAAAATTCATATTAATTAGAAATTTATATTTGTAAGTATATTATTTTTGAATTTGAAAATTACTTGTAATTTCATAATGGACTATTGAATTGGACGGAGGGAGTATGAAAAGACAATTGTAACCCCCACCTTTATCCACTCGCCAGTTTACTTCACTATATATTCTTTGCACGTCTCAATGAACAACAGAAGCGTTTATCACGATCATTTCTACAGCTCACCGTTCCTCACTCTCTGGTAAGCTCTTCTCACACCCACATCCGTTACACTCTCTGCACGATTAGGGTTCTCTCTCTCTCTCTCTCTCTCTCTCTCTCTCTCTCTCTCTATGTATGTATAGATTGTGACCTTTTGATCTGTATGAGGCTTAACTTTTGAAATTGGAGATCTAAATGATGTGGTTTCTTCTCCTTTCTCAAACCGAACAAAGCGCTATAATCTGCCATTGCGAACAAACGGAGTTGTATGTAAATGCTAGGTCGTTCTAATCGATTGATTGGTAAAAGAATAACCTTTTTCTCTCTGTCATTCTGATGTTTTTGAATATCTACTTTGCCGGAGCTTTCACGACAATTTCGTATTCGTGTAGTTTGATTACAGTCGTGTGATTCCAATTTTAAAGACCTTAAAACACTAGTAGGAGTATATGTTTAGCACCATGTACTTTAAGTCTTCAACCTGGAATGGTAGCTGAGATAGTCTGCGATTCAAAAGCTAAAACGTGAATCATGTGGTGCGAGAAACGTGGCCTGATCATATATGTTCAATCACTTGGTGGCAAGGATGGAGCCAGAGGGGGGCAAATAGGGGCTGTCGCCCCCGCTGAATTTGAAAAAACCGTTCTATTACATTGAAAAGAATATATAAATAGCTACCCTATGCAAAAATTCTGGCTCCGTTGGTGCTATGAAATTCCCCCAATCGATTATCTTATGTCATGGGTAGACATCCATTGACATACCTGTGTGGCTGTATCTTAGATCTGATCGAAGTTCTGATAAATGTTTGCTGAAATAGTCAGAACCTCAAGTACGAGTACCTGAAATCACTGAAGATATTAAGTTACAGATCTCATCGTTAATGCTAATTGTGAGACAATACAAAGGATTACTGATTTGGTGAAAGATTTACAAGTTTCTTCATAGCATAATGTTGTTGATTAGGAAAGTGAGATGTGGTTGACCACACATGGGAAATGTGTCAAAATATTAGAAATGGAGTTCATAAGTTGAATCATTCTACACGCTTTGTTGTTTTTTTAGTTGGTATATTAGGTATATGAGTTCCAAATTATGGTACTTTAATGTTTTCGCTGGAGATGGTATTTCATGTATACATACTCTTAAGGGTTTGTTGTCCATCTGTTACAACAATCTTGTCAATTTCTTGCTTTGGAGTTTGAAATGCTCGCCAATCGCTGCCTGTCTAACCATAGCTTGTTTCAAGTGAGGAGCGAACTTTAACCTTTTAAGTTAGACCGGATGATATTTTGTGTGCTTTATCTTTGTACAATGAGTATAATATTTGGATTTGTTATTGGAACAAAAACATGGTTTTTAAATTTGACGTTCAGTTTCCAAGTTTTGGTTGTGATAGCTTTTTTATGAAGAGATCAATGTGTTATTGAGAGCAGAAAATCGCATTTAGTGGATATGGCTGAGGCTGCACCTGCTGTTCCCAGTGATGAATTGTTGGAATGGCCAAAGAAGGATAAGCGCCGGTTGTTACATGCTGTGTATCGGGTTGGTGACCTAGAGCGCACCATCAAGTATGCTATATCTCTTAGGTTTACTAACTTGAAATTATTTGTACAAGAAAGCTTTGGCCTTGCTTAATTTTCAAATCATTTTGAATTTGTGGAATATCAGGTTTTACACAGAATGTTTCGGAATGAAACTTTTGAGGCAGAGAGACATTCCAGAGGAGAAATACTCTAATGCCTTTCTTGGATTTGGGCCAGAAGAATCTACTTTTGTGGTGGAATTAACATACAGTATGATAATAATTCGCCTTTGAACACTCAATCTTACAACTTTATGCTCTTGCGGTGGGGTTATGAAAGTTATTTGCGCAAACTTAGAATTTGCAATAGTCTTTTATTTTCTTCGTAGTCTATGGCACTGTGCCGGTAAACTACGATCATTTTGTCCCAAACCCAGTATGGCTTCGTAGTTCTTACCTTTGTCAACAAGTGCATACCTTTTTACCTGGGACTATTCCCATTTCCCAGTTTATTGGCTTCTAGGATTGATTGTCACACCCAAAGCATTTTTACTTCCAAAACACATCAGTGCTTCGTATGTTTATCAATACAACAACAATAACAACAATAACAGAACCCATCTAGTCCCCAATCATTGGAGGTATGGGCGGGGATGATTGGAGACATACCTAATCTTTGGCAATATGCACAAAGTGGCTGCTCTCAAAGTACCACTCAAACAGTGGCCCACCTAAACCTCCAAGAACCGAGGAGCTACATGGACGTTTTGCTGCAGAACCATACCCTCAAATCAAAGCCGAAAGGCATCAGGGAGGGCAGGCCTAGAGACCCAAATTAATTTCTGTGCTCATTAACCATGCTTCCTTCATTCATGGTCCGGAGCATCTCACTAATGAGCACACAAGATTTGTATGTTTATCAATACATTCTAATTTTTGTTCCGAAGCCTTCAAGATTTGTGTACTTTTGCATTAGTTTCAAAAGAGATGATGATTCATCTGGGGCATAATGTTTTTTTTTGAAACCATAAACAAAGGGAGTAAGTCACAAAATGCTTCTAGCACATAACAAAAATCAGCTGGCACCTTTCAAAATGTCAACATTACCTTTCAAAACTCCTCCCGAGATTGTTAGGGTGCGATTTTAATATGTTGCTCCTTTTCTTCTCTTATTTTGTATTTTTTATGAACTTTCTAAAATTAATTGGCAGACTATGGAGTGGATAAATATGACATTGGGACTGGCTTTGGGCATTTTGCCATTGCGACCACAGATGTAAGTACCAATGTACCATAATACTAATGTCCTTTTTTGGCACATTATTGGAGTTAGGTAAATTGGTATCCTCATCTCACATTCAGGTTTACAAAATGGTTGAAGACATAAGGGCAAAGGGTGGTAATATCACTCGGGAGCCTGGTCCAGTTAAGGGTGGAAAGAGTGTCATTGCTTTTGTGAAAGATCCTGATGGTTACACTTTTGAGCTAATCCAGAGGCCTCCTACTCCTGAACCCCTTTGCCAAGTAATGCTTCGTGTGGGCGATCTTGAGCGCTCCATCAAGTTTTATGAAAAGGTAATTTTCTATAGGCTGATATTTGTGTGCTTGGTTTGTTGGGGTATGAGTGTCGGACGTGAGTGTTATCTAGGGTCGGATCTATTAGACCTACAATTAAAGAATACGACTGTACGATGCTCGGCAGGTAAGGATCATATGTTTATTGTGTAACTAGCTGATTACCCTTGCCCAAAGGCACTCCCAACTGAAATCTCATTCGTTTGCATATTGCTCAGGCCTAACCCGTGTATGTAATGTTTCCAGACATCTATACCACTCTAACCATGTACTCATTCATCCTAATATTCAAAAATAAAAAACATTTAATGTGGAAGGATTACATGTCTTGATGAGTATTGTAGGAAAGAGAGGGAGGAGGGCACTATGAATTTTGAAGGGTTAGTAACATTGATGGAAATTAGTGTGGAGAGATATTTCAAACATTTAGATATTTTTCTTTTTTAGTTAGAAAATGCGTAGAGAAAATAGTAATTACGGATGTTACCCGAAAATGGTTAAGTTTTGGAGTAGATTTGGTAGAGAGAATATTGACGAAGCTTTCCTGTTATGGATATTTGTTGATGGCATGGCTACAACTTTAACAGGAAATGTGATCGGACGGCTGAGAAGTTTGTTTATATGCTTATACATTTTCCACTCTATTTTATAGTATAGATTTGTGGAAAAAATGGTGTTTATGTACCGTAGAGTGTCAACCAGGCAGTTTATTCCTTTGACAATAGCACAATATTTATAATGTAATGCCAACATGAATACAATTCATAGTTGTCAGACACATTACGTAGGACTCATACCCTTGAGGTGCGAAGTAGCCAACATGCGTGCGCAAGTTAATTTGAGGCTTGTCAAGTAAGTTATATATCATATCCGTAGATGAATTCATGTTGTATTTAGAAAACTTGCTCTCAGTTGACTTTCTCCTGAATATTGTTACCCTGCTCTTGGTGACTGTATGTGTGTGTGTTTTAAACATTTATCAATATTACAGGGGGATTCGTGCGTAGCTACAGTCGAATTATCAAACTCTTACAGCATCGAGTATATTTTTGTCCTGAGATATTTGTGATTAGTTGGGTTTTCCATCTTGTCTGTCTTGAGGTTGAATTATTGGGATTTTTGTGGGTTGGTTGAATGCAGTAATGGAGCCTTAAAGATCGTCCGGATACTGTTTTTTTTTTTTTTTTTTTTTGGGCTCAATTCAAGATTGTTGCCCTTAATAGCCTATCCTATGAGACAAAGAAAGTAATAACTTGATAGTCATGTCATATTCCCTCTAGCAAAGACGTGAAAGTGAAGGAAATCCATGGTGCTTATAGATGTATAAACCAATGTACATAAGCTAGTCCTTATGTTGAAAATGTTATTGAATTCTGGTTTATTTCTTCCAGACCATAGTGTTTGTAGGGAGTAGGGACAATGAAGTCAGCTTAGGAACAATGAGATATTGAGTACTCGTCTTATCTCTAGGAGCTGTCAGAAATGCGGTTTTGTTTCGTCCTGATTGACTTCATTGTGCAATCTTGATGTCCATAACACATTGTTTTGTGGTTTTTACATATGTCAGGCCTTGGGGATGAAAGTAGTGAAGAAGACTGATAGACCAGAACAGAAGGTGAACATTGTTTCCAGTTTATCCATTAAGATTTAATGTCATGGTGATGATCACCAAATGGTGACACATGTTGCTTGTACTGTACAGTACACCGTAGCCATGATGGGGTATGCTGAGGAAGAGGAGACAACTGTTCTGGAGCTGACATATAACTACGGTGTCACTGAATATACCAAAGGAAATGCATATGCACAGGTTATAATACCCCTTCAGAAACTTTAGCAAAGATATTGTCATTTAAATTTTCAGCTTTCTCCTTCTCCTCCCTGTCATTCGTTTTTATTGATGGGTGCGACATCTACTCTAGGTTGCCATAAGCACGGATGACGTATACAAAAGCGGCGAGGTTGTTAACCTGGTTACGCAGGAGCTTGGAGGAAAGGTAACTCGACAGCCCGGACCAATTCCTGGTCTCAACACCAAAATCACCGCATTTCTAGATCCAGATGGCTGGAAGACAGTAAGTTCCTTTGGTTTTTACATTTTATCTCCCTTAAGTTAGGGTACTATGGTTGCTAGAGTTAAGTAAAATTCAATCATAGATTTCAAGGGTTTGGTTTTTGAGTTTCTATATAAACACTAGGAGCGTAACTCCGTTTTTCGGTCAAAATGACGAATGGATAACAGGAAACTTTCTAATTTATGCAAACACGGGTGACAGTCGTACATAAATAAATGCAATATATGCCTTGTTTTAGATGGACAAAATAATTGCAAATATGCCATTTAAAAGGTTTTGGCACATCAATATTTGTTAATTAGTAGATTATTATTACATTGATACCATCTGTAGGTGTCACTAGAAATGCCGATGACTTCTGCAAGATGCTTCATACCATTGGCTTTGTTTTTCCTTGTTGTCTACCATTGTTGCTAAACTTCTATTTCATTCGGATGCCCTCCTTTCTTGTTTAATTTTTGAAGAATTCTTAAGCCAAATATGTTACGTTATATTTGCACTTGCCCGAACGAGTGCTATACTACTTTCCGTGTCTGGAGCATTTATATAGATGTAGCGTAACCAACGACTCTTAGAAGCTCATGATAATTCTTTCCCTCTTTGTAGGTTCTGGTTGACAACCAAGATTTTCTGAAGGAACTGGAGAAGGAATAAGCCCAGTGGGATTAACTTCTCGTGTTATTTCGGTCATTACGACCGGGGAAAAAGAAGTAGCAGTACCGATGATTTGAATAAGATAGTTTATGCTGCTGTTATTAAGGGTTAGCATGCCCTGTTCCAATGCTATGGTCATCTGGTGAGATGAACTATGCCTAAAGTACTTTCTGTCGATGCACTATGAAACCTGCTAGTAGCCAAGTATGATATCTGCTGCATGGATGTGCTTTTAGTTTGACATTGTGGTTCCATGAGAAGACGCGATTGCGTTTTGTTATGAGGTCATCAAATGTTTCACATATTAGCAGGTTTGGTTTCTCAAATTTAGGTGTCCTGTTAAATGTGGTGCGCTATGTTGCTGTGTAGGTTTTCATGTATGTGGACTTCTTACTAGATCGAGTGAGTTTGGACAAACTTTTCAGGAATTTTTTTATTGCGTTTTTTTTTTGGGGTTCTCTCAATTTTATGAGATTGGGGGTATGATTTTTACATTATATTTTTCGACTCGATGAGAGGAATAAAAAAAGTATAAAAATATAGACCAAAGCCCAAACAAAATCACATGAGACGATGAAAAAGACTAAAGGTTTTCAACTCCTTTAGAAAAATATGATGTAAAAGTTTGATTCTGATCTTCTAAAGATTTAGAGAAAGCAATAGAAAAGATCGTGTCAAAAAGCCCTTATAATTTATAATGCTTTATACGTTGTTGAAAATTTTGTTCTATAGAATTAATTGAGTATCTACCAAATAAGATTCATAGCGTATAAAATGTAATACCGATTAAGAAGTTATTTATTTTCGAACGGGTCAGAGCAAGTATTTCATTTTCAGAGTAAGTATTTTCTTTTGCAATGGACACCATCCTTTGGTGATTGGGAATTATGTGCTACCCTATTCTTGCGTAGGTGGCCTGCAAGAATTATACCCTAGTCAATTAGTATCGAATTTCCGAGTGTGAAGATTTGGCTTCAGTTCACCAATTTGCACTATACGTTGTTCATCTTCAGGTTTTCACGAGTTTGAGACAGTATTATCTTCGATTCAAATATCGTTATAGCATATTGAAACAAGAACTGCGCCAATAGGACTTCCGAGTGAGAAGATTTGGCTTTAGTTGAACGATTTGTACTATCCTTTGTTCCTCTTATTCTTTTCACGAGTTTTAAAGAGTATTAGCTTAAAATAGCACGAGTGTGAGACGCAAACTCACCAACCAACCAGACTAACCCTTTGTTGGCTAACACACGCATTCTTACATTGGTTAAGAAGGTCTCACGAAAGGAAAAGCAACGAGTCAATGCCCTATCTCAAAAGCAAACGTAAGGACTTTTATTTATGGTGATAAGGGTAGGGATGACAATCTCGATTGAATCGTACACAAACCATACTGAACGGATTCGGCGGACTCGTAGTGAGCAAGCTCACTACACTCTTGTTGTGAGCAATTACGGCTATCCGTTCGGCAATCAACAGTTCGGATTAAATGCAATTATCCTATATGTGAGACACTTATCTTTTATGTAAAATAATTTGGAGTGTTGATTGCCGAATGGACGGTCGTGGTTGCTCACTACAGGCCTCTCGAGTCCTTACCGAACGGTTGGGTACAGTTTTTAACCATTTTTTTGTTTTGTTTTGGTTTTGATATTATATGTTAACTGCACTGAACCGAACCGTCACATGATTACATAAATACCTTTACACACACAGACACATACATACTTCAACACAATACAATTAAGGGACATAACAATGAAATTGCTCAAAATGTGGAAAGCTGTAATTGGAATGGATATTTTCTGGAAAATCGGAAATTTGGAAAGCCGGATTTGCAACTGGAAGTTGGAACCATTAGTTTATGTTAAATTTACGTTACTTTATGTTATTTTGACACTACTTCATGTTATTATGGATGTTAGGTGTGTTGGATACTAAGTTTGTTGGTGTTTTTGGATTTTTTTTGGTTGGATATTGAGTTTGTTGGCTTTTTTGGATTTTGTTTTTTGTTGGATATTGAGTTTGTTAGCATTTTGGGATTCTTTTCGGTTGAACATTATGTGTCGGAACTCTATTAAAAAATATTGACCATCGGTTCCGGTGAAAAACTGAACTGAAGTGGTAACTGTGGTTTTGGTTACGATATTGATAAAATGAAAACCGGTGGTTTTGGTTTTGGGTATTAGATTCGATTTTGGTTTTGGTTTTGATTTTGATTTTGTCAATAACTACACCGAACCGTTCCGTTACCATCTCTAGAAAAGAGGTCCATAGAGCCGTAGAGTATTGGCATTTTGGTATACTTTTTTCTCCTTTTTTTAAAGCTTTGGGTAGAAAATTGATAAATCTTTCATAGAAGATTGTTTCTAATACCTGATACTCCATAAAATACCAACGGAAATTTTGACCAGAATTCTCTTCTGTATGGCTCCATATGATATGATGATAAGATTGTTCTGGATTTGTTACGTATTGAATGCACAAGCAAAATGAAATGCATTTGATTACAATTTATCATTTTCCTCAATGTTTAAAAAGATTCGCTACGAGTCATTGATAAAGATAACGATGTCAATATTATTTTCCAGTATCTAATCGGCGAATTTACGAATAATATGAGCATCCTTTTATTTCCGGTTAAATGTAGAGTTTTCATTTACTTGCTCGTCAGCTACTTCCTGGATGAATCCCCAGAACAAGAGAAGGGTAAGGTTTTACGGATCTCTCTCTCCGTCCTTCCTTCCTCCCCGTATAGGCCTTTGGCAGTTTGTCGGAGTAGGTTCCCCCACCGACCCAGTGACACACCAACCACCTTCTCCTTCCTACTGCAATTCTCTCCATAAACAACAGACACAAAACAACTCCAAGAACTAGACATAACCGAAACCTTACAATGCAGGACCTGATACGACATATCAATAATAGACATTCTTCGCGACCTGAAATGAAAATTTTAGTTTTAATGGCTAATGAATTTCCTTTATTGAAATTTTGAGTTGTTATTCATTAATAAACGCAATAGTACTCTGTAGAAAGAGAGAGAAAAAAACACAATAAAATACTGGTGCAGTATGGTCTAGTTCCGAAAGCTTTACATTAACTAGATGTCTAGATTACTCACTTTATCTGTTAAAAAAAAAGACTACTCACTTTATATGTTCTCTTCTAGGGTTCAATACCCTCCTGAATGTAGCAAGTTTCAGAATCGAGCATCAAACATGGACAAAAAAAAAAAAACTGAGAAAAAAAAGGGGACAAAAAACGGGGGGATTAGATGTACTGGGCGAATGATCAAGTCAAGAGACATAAGACACCTTTCCATCAGAAGGAATCAAGTCAAGAGACACAAGACACCTTTCCATCAGAAGGAAGGTGAACAGAACATGGTGACGGAAAGTTACATCCCATTTGAGAGGCGATTTCACCGGATATCCTGGAAGAAATTGTCTTCCACCAACTGAATGCATCGACAGGATCTTATCTATGAACAGAGAAGAAAGTTGAAATGTCTATCTTGCTGCAGCTTGAGAAAACAACGAATAATCTGAAGACTGATGTCTCGAATCAAGCCGCTCCTCTATAGCACTGTATCCATGGGGTAGCAACCAAGGACCCGAAGGAATCCGACAAATTCCTGCAAAGAAGAATAATGAAATACAGAGGCTCCAAGCAGGAATTAAAATCCTTATGTACATAAAAAAATATAGTTGTATTTCCTTATATTCCTCGTTTTATCAAATGCAGAAAAAAGATGGCAAACAAAATTAAAAAGAGAAACTGGCTGGGGACAAAAGTTCACACAAGATGATATCCACCATGGTGAAAAGTTGCAAATTTCCATTGGGTAGGAAGCTTTTCATACCCACAAGTAAAAAAATAATAAGATCCTTGTAATTTCTTGAGTTTCATAAACCATAAAGGGCTCACCTGCAGATGCCCGAGAGCATTTTGAGCACGGGGCTCAGCCATAGAAGCCTCAAAGTCGATGTAAAAGAGGTAATCGAAATACCTGCCAGAGTAAAGTAGTCACTTTGTACAAATCTCATAGAAGATTATGGGCACCTTCGACTGAATCCTATGCTAGCTATTTGAAAACTCAGAAGACATTATACAAAAAACCAGCCCAGAATTATATGCCAAATGCAAATCCAATTTTATGATTCACACCGACTTTGCCTCTAAACAAAGTAGATGGTTCTTTCGGGCTTTCAAATAATATCTTCGGTTGGTTAAGTACCATATTGAAAATTCAGAGTTGAAATCCACTATCTTTACAACCAGTCAAACTTGTAGAAGTTCATACGAGCTTCCCTGTAATTTCAAAGTTGCAACTTGCAAATCTGTTATGGAGGAGAGTAGAACTCACTTGGCACTGCCTTTATTAGAGTCATCAACAACCCTTAGCGGACGGTTTCTCTGAGGCCGGCTCTCAATCTGCAGTTGTATCTCATACATAAAGAAACGATCTTTAACCTTTTCTAGTGAATAACAGAACAGAAAAAACAAATGGCTGAGCGAACGGAGAGAATTAGTGCTGAAAAATCTTCAACTCAAACTTACCTTGCACAAGGCAATGTCCCTCAAAGCAAACACTGCCAAGGCTTTGAATAGCACCCCGGGGCCTTCTTCCAGAGTAAAGACAATGCTTGTCTGTCAAGATTTTTTTTTTTTAATTTTAATTTTATCATCTCATAAGTGAAGAAAATTGCACTTAACAAAACAACCATACCTTGTGGGGCTTGTCTGTTCCTGGCATTAACGGTTCTCTTGCAAGAATCAAAAAACGCGTAACATTATCATAATCATCCTGCCAAATGCATTGGAAATCAAGACGTGAGCTCTAACAATTAACATTTTCCCTGAATGTAGGCATCATAAAAGTGAGATAAGCCTCAAAACAGAAGCCTAACAACCTTTATTCTTTCCTACTAGCCACTTGCCATGTATTTATGCAATGAAAATAATATTTTGATAAGGACCGGTTTTACTTGGTTTTTGGAGCAAATAAATAGAAAATAGAAAATCTATATTACATTACACAACCGTTTTGCAAAATGTTCCTCACAACTGTCCTCCGTGGCACATTGGAGGGTTTTGACTGAGTTTAAAGATGGGGTTTGATCTGAGGGTCAAAAACATTTTCGTATCTCCAATTTTAAAAATCAAAATCCTAGATGAAGAGGTTTCCTTTTATGGCTTTGATTGACACAATCAATTCCACCAAAAAATTTGAGATCCCTCCCACTTTCCGCAAACAATGTAGGCGTCCTCTCCTAGCCGTCTCTCTCTCTCAATTACCTTCTAATTGTTTCCCATTTTGAATTGTTTCATTCTCTCTCTCTCTCTCTCTCAATTACCTTCTAATTGTTTCCCATTTTGAATTGTTTCATTCAAAGAGGGTTGTTAAAGCATCCAACTCAAAACCAATTGGCAATGAGTGGAGGGACCGCCGAGGTTCATATACTACCTTTGGAGGTTCTAACTAATCAATGTAAGACAAGCTCTAACACTCACCCACACGTGCAACCCCTACCGCACGTGGAGAGGTAAACAACGGATCCACACCATTGGGATCATAACGAAACATAATGCACTTATGACACAAACAAAAGGGCAATAACCAAGAGAGCCTTGTCCAAAATCCTCAGAAAGTATAGCTCTGATAGCATGTTAAAGCATCCAACTCAAAACAAATTGGCAATGAGTCGAGAGGCCGCCCAAGCTCATATACTAGCTTTGGAGGTTATAATTAACCAATGTGGGACAAGCTCTAACAAGGGCATTTAATTCTTTAACCAAGCTTTGATTTCCTTAACCTAATAGCAATATATTAGAACATCCATTTAGGAAAACAGACTACACAAGGAAATGTTGCACATGGATTAGTACACATAACATATGAATGGAAATGAATTACAAGCTTTTTGAATTAATTCCTTAACCAATTATTGATTTCCAACCATTTCTTGCCTTTAATTAGCACAATCTTTTATTGCACGGGAAGTGCTTATAATAACATTTCCTTATCAGTGATATATGCACGGGAATTACAAGTTTTTTTTTTTGTATTCATTACTTTCATTTGATTACCGTTCACAAAATTTTCCCCTTTTAAGTTGATTTCATTCAGAGCGTTCATTACATTTTGATTTCCCATTCTATTACCTCTTCCCACGTCAGCAACAGACAAAAAAAATTGATTTTCCCATTATTTACCTTCTTCTGAGTGCATGGATTTGGTGGCGCCTATGTTTGCAACAGGCCATAAAGACGTGGCCACCGTAGGCTTTCTCCGTGCACACCGAAAAAGGTAACTAATGAAAATACCAAAAACTTAGCGGTAGCAAAATCAGTACTTTGGAAAAGGTATGTGGTTAAAAATAAATTTGTCTATTTAATATGTAACTTTTCAAATAATTTACTACTGGTTTATGTTTACTTCAAGAGGATTGGTTTGAAAATGCAATGGACTAAAGGAAGATTAACACAAACAGGTTGCTCAATGGCGGCACCGTAATGAGGTAACTTCAACGGCACATATACCATTTGTGATCTCTAATATGGTTTTTTTTCATAAATCACCAGATTGTCGTGCATGCTCGAAGATGGAGAATTTGTATTCAACTCGATACATGGACATTCATAAAAGAGATGATGAGAAAGTTCAAAGGCAATCATCATCATATAGATGAAGATTGGGAAGAACATGCTTGAAGACTACGCGTAGTTTATCAAGAAGATTAGTCTCTCAATTCATGTTAGTATCCCACGTGAGATTTTGAATCGATATGCTCCGTAATTATCTAAATCCGTTTATAAGATGAACTCTACTTAAAGCTTCTTTAAAACCACTACTTCTACGAGAAGTCGGCTTGGTTGGCGGGTTAAAGAGGCATAATTCAATTAAGCTGTGTTCATAACATGTTTCTTCGTGCCTTTAGGCACGTGCAACCGTAGTAAATAGATATTACATATAGTTACATTCTAAGGCTTGTTTTTACGCTAGGGATGGATTTACCCTACAAGTCTAACACCAAATCCCATATTGGATGTATACCTGGGTGATGTTAGGTATATGTTGAACCATGTGAGCTACTGCTAGTAACTTGCGCATAAGAATTTTAGGCTGTGTTTTTAGGCCAGTGGTTTGTGTGTTCATTAGTGAGATGCTCTGGACCATGAATGAAGGAAGCGTAGTAATGAGCACAAAAATTGATCTGGTTCTCTAGGCCTGCCCTCCTTGATGCTTTTCGGCTTTGATTTGGGGGCATGGTTTTGCAGTAGAATGTCCCTGTAGCTGCTTGGTTCTTGGAGGTTTAGGGAGGCCACTATTTCAGTGGTATTCTAAGAGCAGCCACTTTGTGCATATTGCCAAAGGTTAGGTCTGTCTTCAATCATCCCCGCCCATACCCCCAATGATTGGGGACTAGATGGGTTCTGTTATTGTTGTGTTTTAAGGCCAGTGGTTTACATGGGACGTTTCATACTTTCATGTGGTATCAGAGCAACCTGGGTATGCAATTATATGGCTTGAGAAAGTTTAGTAGCCCTGGCCGCTGCGGCGAGTCTGATGTGAAGCCCAGAAAAAGACCAGGTTAGGCTATGGTGACTCTGGCTACTAGAGAAAGAAGACCTAGGTAAGGCCGTGGTGAATCTAGTGCTCAACCTCGCGAGAATGTGAGGGTATAAAGGTTGCGAGTTCATAATATTCCGTCCCACATTGGAAGTACTAGGGTTTGCCCGTGCCTAAAGGCATGAGGCAACATGTTCTGAACACAGTTTAATTGAATTATGCTTGTTTAACCCGCCAACCAAGCCGACTTCTCGTAGAAGTAGTGTTTTTAAAGAAGCTTTAAGTAGCCCATTTATTAGTTCATCTAATAAATGGATTTACATAATTACGGAGCATATCAATTCAATGCAGTGTAAAAAATTGTCCCCAAAATAGCCCATTTGCTGTAGTACCTAAAACATGAACAAAATCTCAGTGGGATACTAAGACATACAACAGACCAAAAAAAAAAAGAAAAAAAAAAGGCTACTGAAAGACGAGTGTAACAAAAATAAGTTCACATTGAGGGCTTAACATGAAGTGAGAGACTCATCTTCAGATCTTTTTGATAAACTACGCGTAGTCTTCAAGCATGTTCTTCCCAATCTTTATCTATTTGACGATGAATTTCTTTGAACTTTCTCATCATCTCTTTTATGAATGTCCATGTATCGAGTAGAATACAAATTCTCCATCTTTGAGCATGCATGACAATCTAGTGATTTATTAAAAAAATTCATATTCGTACGATATTAGAGATCACAAATGGTACATGTGCAGTTGAAGTTACATCATTACGGTGTCGCCATTGAAGCAATCTGTTTGTGTTAATCCTCCTCAAGTCCATTGCATTTTCAAACCAATCCTCTTGAAATAAACATAAACCAGTAGTATATTATTTGAAAAGTTGCATGCTAAATAGACAAATTTATTTTAAACAACATACCTTTTCCAAAGTATTGATTTTGCTACCTCCAAATTTTTTGGTATTTTCATTATTTACCTTTGTCGGTGTGCAGGCCATGTCTTTATGGCCTGTTGCATATATAGGCGCCACTAAAGCCATGCACTCAGAAGAAGGTAAATAGTGGGAATATCAATTTTGATTTCCCATTCTATTACCTCTTCCCACTTTATTTAAAGAAATCAACCTAAAAGGGGAAAATTTTGTGACAGGTAATAAACTGAAAAGGAAATGAAAGTAAGGAATACAAAAAAGCCTTGTAATTCCAGTGCATGTATCACTGATGAACCATGTGGGATTTTACTACTAACTTGAGAAAAGGAATTTTAGGTTGTGTTCTTAGGCTTCAAAAAGTTACTAGGCCAGTGGTCCGCTGTCGTTCAAGTTGGGTTCACGAATGAGCTTATATCTGCAGCTTTGCAACCATGCCCAGCACAACTTCCATATGAGAGGTTTACACAATAACCCATCTAGCCCAGAAAAGTCCTCAAACGACAAAATGCATTAATAGCAGAAGAAGTTTCCCCATGCAGTCGAATACTTAAGTGAGGGTAGCCCCTTCACTGATTAAGTTTGAGGCTTCTGGAGTGCTTTTCTTTTCTAATTCCAGGTTCTCATTAACCCCTTTCAGAAATGATGGTCTGTCAATGCAACACAGTGATGGGTAAACTTTAACATTTTTATTTATTCAACCTAATTCTATTCTGCCTCGAAACTTCCAATCACACAATGTTCTGAGAAGTGAGAAGTACTAGTTTACTATCTATAAGTAAGCTGGAGTAAGAATTGCCTGTTACACATAAACGGACTGTTTTCATTAACTAGCATGTTTCCACCAAGCAAAGAACTTCTGCATTGAGGCTCAAAGGATCAGTCAACAGGCTAACTACCTGTATTCTTTCTGCAAGGATGTCAAGCCCATAAATTTCTGCAGCTCTCGCACTTGCAACTGCTCCAGTATCTCTCAGGCCATCAGCGGCTACAATCTTTTCCAGAAGGACAAAAAACATACAAGAATGTCATCCTATATAATAAACCTACCAAAGAAAAAAGAAACAGAACGCATTTACCTAAACAGAACACATTTACCTGAGCAGCGCCAGCTGTATCGTCAGCATTAACTTTCACAACACCTAAATTGTGCAGTGTCATCTCACATTGAGCTAGCGCCTGCAAGCACAACAGATTTATGTTTTCTTCTAAAGATAGGAAGAGTTCTATTTAACAAATTGGGTCTAGCTCAGTTGGCAAGAGTTCTTGGTCCTCACTAAGAGGTCAAAGGGTTAGCTTTTGCCAGCCTACAGCCTCCATAGAACCCAAAACGAAACAAAAATAAAATAAATTTAGGAAGAGGAGCTGAATGTATCTTAGGAAAAATGGTAATTCAACTGTCAAATAAAGGAAAAATCAATCAAGAGCACAGTCATGGACATGGGGTACATATCAAAATTTTATAGATTTTTACTCACGAGAAGTTCCTAGAAGTATTCAAGCTTCAGAATCCATCAATTTTTTTCATAGCTAATAATTGATGTCTTTTGATTCTTGCGACTATATAAAGCTTGTCTCTATTTATAGGTTTTAGGGTTCTATCAACACTAATTCCCTTTTCTTACAGCAAGATGCTAGCCACTCTCATTTTCTACCAATCTAAAAAGAAAGAAAGTAAAAAAGGAAAAATAAGAAGCTTAAGAAAGCGGTTCAGTTGCATGGTTGGGAAGTATTCAGACTTAAGTGTAATGAATTGCCTAACATTGTGGCTATCTAATGATTAGCACTCAATTCCACATTGAACTAAACTAATCACATGGCTTAAACCAAAAAAACAAATTCATGCTAGGCAAGTCCGAGAGAAAAACTATCAAACCTGAGGGTGGCTCAAGACACGCTTTAGTTCCTCCTTCCTCACTCCACGCAACCCCAAAAGGCAGTGATTAACAATTAATTTTACCTCCCCAACTATGTGGAGTCTATGACGGAGGAGTAAGTCATAATTTCGGTGGATGCTTCCACCTACAGAATTCTCAATAGGTAGTACTGCTTTGTCCACCAACCACAATTCAACTGCCTGCAAAATGTAAAACATTCCAATGGTAAGCGAGAATGCGAAGATGTGGACCCTACTGTTAGGCATACGAGTCCACCCCAAAACCATGCTCCCCACTTTGAAGAGAGAACCTCATAGAAACCTCGCTAGTGCGCTCCCAACTAGGATAAAACTGCTCAAACATATGAATCCCAGAAGGAATAAGAGAAGCTACGAAGCAAAAGAAAATTTGAACTAAGAATAAGATACTAGAAATATGCTTACTTCATATTGACAAGATGCTAGAAAAAGACTTACTCAACTTCAAGAACTTACGGAAAGTTTGGACTAGCTTTTTGGGAGCTTTTTCCTTATTTAGCGCAACAGTTGGCTTTGGGATTTTTGACAACCTGCTTGGGTTAACTTAATCGTCTTTAACACTTTGGCTAATGAATACTGGCAAAAGCCCAACCAGAAAATGTCCTTGCATTTAGCCCAAACATATGGACTTTTTGGATGCTCAAAAGGTCTAAAAATTCCAAAAAGAAGTTAGCCCAAAAGCATCCTTAGCAGGGCTGGCCCTGAATATTTTGGGGCCCTAAGCTAGATCATATTATGGGGCCCTAATAAGTACCTATAGATAAATGCAAGGGGACGCAATACTGGCTAATAATTTTTGAACTCCTTTTCATCCGGTTGCACTCTCCTATATGGCCGAATCTATGAAAAATTAATTATTTGTCCTTTCGTATGTGAATAATTAGTTGGAAACAATAAGATTGAGGGTTAGATATATATAAATAAAGGCAAAAAAAGTGCTAATGGATATAAAAGGAGAGTCAAAATAAAAAAGATTAGAAGAACTTTTAAGTTTTTTGTCAGAAATAACTTTAAAGTTCAAATATAATGTAGAGCATTAGACAATCGCGACTCATGGGAAAATTCAGAGCGACATTGTCAAACGAGAGAGGTCTTCAGAAAATTGCATGAAGAATGCTTCAGAGAAAAAGAGAAGGGTAGGTGAGCAGAATAGAATCTTGATTCTTGATGACACGTTTCCACCAATTTATAAGTATTTATAACTAACTCAAATTCTTAGTTGCATGGATTGCCTAAACGAGAACTTCTAAGATCGGTAATTGATTTATTCATGGGTTTTGCCAAGCTTAGATTAATCATTTCACATTTGTATAAATTATTCCTCAACGCTCCCAAACAAGGAGCTTCTATTATCCTATACTCTCCGGCGCTTGGTGCAACTAAGGAAAATCTAAATTTGCTAATTATAAATTGAACCTTGAATGCAGCTTCATACTCACTCTTTTTCATCCGGTTGCACTCTCCTCTATGGCCGTATCTATGAAACATTAATTATTTGTCCTTTCGTGTGTGAAAAATTAGTTAGAAACAATAAGATTGAGGGTAAGTTATATATAAAAAAAGGCAAAAAAAGTGCAAATGGAAATAAAAGGAGAGTCAAAATAAAAAAAAGATTAGAAGAACTTTAAAGTTTTTTTTTTGTCAGAAATAACTTTAAAGTTCAAATACAATGTAGAGCATTAGACAATCGGCGACTCATGGGAAAATTCAGAGCGACATTGTCAAACGAGAGAGGTCTTCAGAAAATTGCATGAAGAATGCTAAAGAGAAAGAGAGAAGGGTAGGTGAGCAGAACAGAATCTTGATTCTTGATGACACGTTTCCACCAAATAAGTATTTGCAACTAACTCAAATTCTTACTTGCATGGATTGCCTAAACGAGGAACTTCTAAGATCGGTAATTGATTTATTCATGGGTTTTGCCAAGCTTAAATTAATCATTTCAAATTCGTATAAATTATTCCTCAACGCTCCCAAACAAGGAGCTTCTATTCCTATACTCTCTGGCGCTTGGTGCAACTAAGGAAAAATCTAAATTTTCTAATTATAAATTGAACCTTGAATGCAGCTTCAAACTCACTCTTTTTCATCCGGTTGCACTCTCTTATATGGCTGTATCTATGAAAAATTAATTATTTTTCCTTTCGTGTGTCAATAATTAGTTAGAAACAATAAGATTGAGGGTGAGTTATATATAAATAAAAGCAAAAAAAGTGCTAATGGATATAAAAGGAGAGTCAAAATAAAAAAGATTAGAAGAACTTTGAAGTTTTTTTTAAAAAACTTTAAAGTTCAAATATAATGTAGAGCATAAGACAATCGGTGACTCATGGGAAAATTCAGAGCGACATTGTCAAATAAGAGAGGTCTTCAGAAAATTGCATGAAGAATGCTAAAGAGAAAGAGAGAAGGGTAGGTGAGCAGAACAGAATCTTGATTCTTAATGACACGTTTCCACCAATATATAAGTATTTGCAACAAACTCAAATTCTTACTTGCATGGATTGCCTAAACGAGGAACTTCTAAGATCGGTAATTGATTTATTCATGGGTTTTGCCAAGCTTAAATTAATCATTTCACATTTGTATAAATTATTCCTCAACGCTCCCAAGCAAGGAGCTTATGTTATCCTATACTCTCTGGCGCTTGGTGCAACTAAGGAAAAATCTAGATTTGCTAATTATAAATTGAACCTTGAATGCAGCTTCAAACTCGTCACACGGGACAGTTTCAGACCTGGGGTATACTTTAAGAGCAGCAGCCTCACTATATGCCCCTGGTACCCCCTACATCCAGGAACCAGATCAAATTCAAAGCAATTAGAAAGCTGGAAATATTTAGCCGAAGACCAATGTAAGCGCTTCATACCTGATAAGCAACCCGCACCTTTGAACCATCGCTAGGAGAAGATGAGAGATCAGTGGCAGATAAGGGTTCTGCATTTTATGCATTTATGTCAACACTATGAAGTTGTACCCCAGCATAAGTGAAGGAATAGAGGATAACTAGGAAGAAGGCACACTAAAGCGAAAAAAGACTCATTTTGAAGCGATCAAGCTTAAAATTTTATCAGCTAGCAATAATATGGAGAGATTGTAGGTAACCAGAACAGATGACGACAATATAATAGTCCGTCCTCAATTCTTGATCCATTTTTGGGAATTCCAACTTATTTTTCATCTCGAATTTGATGTCTGTAACTGGTAATCAACTTGAAAAGGGAATGAAAAAAGAGGAAAATCACCAACTTTTGCCTACTAACTTTAAAGAGTGAGATTTTATTTGGGATAGCAGAAGATATAAAAATAGCCGAACAATTAGGGACGATGGACAAAACATAAGGTATAGGAACACTGCTACGACCCATATAACTATTGATCACTGTTTCTTGTAAAACAACAATTCTAGAGCTATAGATAAAAATCAAGAAATTCCGAATAGCAAAGAAAAATGCCAATGTTTAAAAAGTTTCTGTGGGGGAAAATTTTCTGAATAATCACAGTTAGACCTAGAAAACAATGATAACTTTTTCCACATTTCCATCAGATAGCTTTGCCTGCGTGACTAAATGGACGCTACTATCAGGTTCCATACTACTCCATAACAAGAATGCCAAACAAAATACACAAGAATTGATGGGGTACTAAAGAAAACTCACTCGGAAGGGAATTCAAATCTCGATGAAACCCAGTAGATGGGGCAATCTGGGTCTGATTATTCTCACCAGGTGAGTCCACTGGCTTCTCATCTTCAACAGATTTGGTTGCCCTTTGAGCCAACAAAGCCCCACAACACCCCCATTTCCCCAAATTTTCTTGATTCAATTTCAAAAACCCACCAGAACCAAAACGCCTAGACCCCAAATCTCTGAAACCCAATTGAGTACAAGGCTGATTGGCAGAAATCCAGATGGGTATAACCTTTAAATCCATTGATGAAACCAATAATGTAGAGCATTAGACAATCGGCGACTCATGGGAGAATTCAGAGCGACATTGTCAGACGAGAGAGTTTGTTGCATGGAGAATGCTTAAGAGAAAGAGAGAAGGGTAGGTAAGCAGACTGCAGAATCTTGATTCTTCAAGACACGTTTCCACCAATTTAGAGAGAGATGATGCTGATAGGTGGCCTCTTTTGTGCAGGGCAGGTCGAAATAGAGAAAGAAAAGAGCGAGATATACGCACAGAGATTCAGTAAATCTACATGTGCATTCAGGTGCGGAGGATTTATCCGGATTCTGGAGAGAGAGCTAGAGCCTATAGGAGATTCAGTAACAAATAATTCACCGTTCTTGGGCAGAATCACATATTGGAGTAATAACTGTTTTCCGGCTAATTTACTCATGCCTAAATTCATCTTCGCAACTTCTTCTGGCATCTGATTATAGAGCATTCAAATGCCCGTGGAGCACTGCCAATAACCGGTGACCTTTTTTCTCACACATTGTGGTTAATTTTATAGTACATCTTTTCTGGAGTTCCACAACAATGTGTGTTACAAAAAGAGTCCGAAACACCGTGTGATGGTGCCCATGAGTATAGAGTAATTTTTATTGTTTATATACTATGAGGGCTAAAAATCTCATTTAATTTTTAGCTACTTGAATGAGCTTCACTTTGAACTTCTGTCTTGGGAATGACAGACTTTGATTGTGCTTCTTTCTCGTTTTCTACACACACGCAGATAACTTAAATCCGTTGGAGGTACTCCAGCCAAGGAGGGGTGGAGTTTGACTGGAAATAGCCTCCGACGGTCTAGATAGAATAAGTTTTTGAGAGTGTATTAGGTATATTTGTAGAGTGAGAGTGGAAGAATATCCTTACACCTTCGTTCGGATTTTTCCCCCCTTCTATTTATAGCATTTCTATTCTTTCTTTTTGGACAAGTTACCATTCTCTCGTATAATGAGTTTCTTGTCGCATTGTCGTGACGGTCGCCCCATTTGCCGACGATCCATCCCCGCTTATATGCGAGGCAAAAATATATTCTTTCCGATTTCATCCACCCCTTTTGCCGAGATCTAATTCAAATCTTTCTGCACTTGAGTATGTTGTCACATCTTTTGATCCGGTCCTATGGCTCATTAATTGCGGCCGTCATTTGGTCCCTTGTCAATGTGTCATCTTTTGACTCTTCTTACTCCCTTCATCTCAGTCAAATTAGTAGGTTCAGGGTGTGTGTTGTGAACCTATGCACAATACCTGTGCTGTGCATCAGTAATGGGGCACTTCAGGTCTCATTATTTGATCTGAACCGTTCATTTTGTTCGTCTCGTCAACTACTTAGTCCATGTAAAATTTGAGCCTGATCGGATATCGTTAACTATGTTTTCAAAATGTATTTTTTTGGAAAAGAAATAGTTAAAGTAACCATTGTAGATAATTTTTGTTACAAAACCGTAAGTTAAATGCTCACTGATCAAATAGTTAACGATGCCCGATCAATCTGAAATTTTACGTGCACCAAGTACTCGACGAGACAAACAAAATGAACGGTTCAGATCAAATAATGGGACCTGAAGTGGGCCCCATATCGGACACACAACACGTGTGTGGCAGACACCTTCAACCCAGATATTCTCCCAGATATTCTCCCAAATATTCTCATAATTGTGGATGATTTCCCGCGGAACTCGTTCACTTCTACTCTCTATCGGGCTCCCGCGAAACCCAGCGGGGACTGTGATGACGGATACCATGCGAGGGAACTCTGCCTTCCCGTGAATACTTCTCCCAGCCATCCGACCCGATTGGAAGCGGGATGAGTTTTAGGGGTATAAAATAGTAGGGGGTTAACATAGTAGAGGGGTATATAAAATAGTAATGGGACCCACATTGATATAACATTTATGAATGATGGATTAAATAATTGGTTTGGAAGATTTTGGTACCTAGGGGGTAAAATAGTACTACTTGGTTTGTTTTGTAGTTTAAATGGGGGAATAAAGATAAATAAGAGGGGGGGGGGGGGGGGGGGGGTGTTGCCTCATTAGGGGTATTAATTTATGAGAGCACATGGGGTATTAATTAATAATTGTCTCTGTGCTGTCATTAATTAATGCCCCTGGCATCATTATTTAGTCCTAATAGTGACTTGGGATGATTTAATACTCATTCTCTTTTGCTTGCCAAACTATGTCAAAAACGTCCCATCAACCCCTCATCTCCCTTTATTAACTCATATCCCTCCGATATCCTTCACCCAAACGAGCCCTTACGTGCCTTGCGTACACTCATGCCTTTTTAGCCGTTTCATGTTATCTTTAATCAAGTCAAATCGGAACGCTCTGACTTTTCATTTCATTGACTCTGATTTTTCCAAAATTTGTGTTGGCCTCTTATGAGTTTCATTGTATATACATTTCTTGTCTTTATTTGTAATTTACTTCACCCTTATACATATGCATACTAGGGGTGCTCACGGTCCGGATCGGTTCATCAACTCAATACCAAATTGGGAAATTCTGCCCTGTTCGCAGATGCCAGATGCTATCAGTATCAAGGCAACAAGCTTAATAATAGTAAGAAGATAGTTCCAGACTTCTAGTTCGCAAAGCCACAAGGCACTAGCACTTCTAGTTCACAAAGCCACAAAGGCACTAGCAGTAGCAGAAATAAAAAAGGCAGTAGCAGAAATAAAAAAAGGCACTAGCACTAGCAGTAGCAGTGGCATAAAGCCATAAACACTTAAGTAGCAGTAGCACTACAAACTTATCCACCTCTGATAGTTCTATTGTTCTAGTTCACAAACAAAGGCACAAACACTTAAGTTGAGTGGAATACAAATACTTCAACAGTTACATCAAAGTCCAACACACAAAAAAGATAGTTTAGTAGAGCTGCAATTAAAGGCAGTTTAGTTGAGTCGAAAAGCAAAATACTATCAAAATACTATCAAATTGAGTCAATTGACAATATTTATAAAATTGATAAAATTATTTATTTATACATATATATTTATGTTTTTCAAAAATTTATATATAATAAAATCTCACGGTCCGGATCGGTTAATCCACGGTTTCAAAATCAAAATTCGTGTCCGAACCGCGAGTCACGGTTTTTTATTTTTTTAATCCGTGTTCGGACCATTAATCCACGGTTAAAATCCAAAAGGTGCGGATCGGTTCGGTCCGGTCCGGATTCACGGTTCACCGGTTTTTTTGAGCAGCTCTAATGCATACCTTTCACTTTTTTAGGGGTTTGACAGTTAGGGGTGTTTGGGCTAATTTATATGCATTTTGACTAGTTCTTTACTCAGTTTGGTGAAAGGTAGGCCATTCACGACAAAAGTAGAAAATTCACAAGAAAATACACTCTTGCGGCTATACTCCAAGAACTATACCATTATCAATTGTATTGGGAGCAAACTCACAAACCAACCGAATTAACTCTGAAGGCAAGATGTTTTTATGCAGGAAGCCTAATTATTCGCTTTTATGAATGTGGGGGTGTCTTGCGAAGGTAATACCTCTTCCTAAGAAAGAGAAGATATGTCCCAAAACTATTGATTGTGTCTTCATCAGTTATGCTGATGATAGTAGTGCCTATTGATTTCTTGTGCATGAATCTGAGATACCTGATATTCACAAGAATACCTTTATGGAATCTAGAAATGCGGTGTTCTTTGTACACATATATCCCCGTACTGATCTGCTAGAGAATCGAGTTCTGTGAAGCGGACTTTGTATCCTGCTAATGACAGCAGTCGAGACCAAGAAAAGGCAACTGATGGAGAGTCGAGACACAACAAGCGGGCTAGAACATCAACCTCTTTTGGTCTAGATTTTCTAACTTATTTGTTGGAGAGTGAGCCTCAGACATACAAGGAAGTTGTTAGTTGTTCAGTCCTTTGTGAAAGGAGGCTATTAAAAGTGAGATTGGCTCCATACTATAGAACCATACATGGGAACTGGTGGATTTGCCACCAGGCAGTAAGCCTCTGGGATACACCAAATGGACGTGAAGATAGCTTTCCTGAATGGCGACTTAGATGAGGAAATCTACATGGAACAACCTGAGGGTTTTTTTGCGCTAGAACAAGAGGGGAAAGTCTATAAGTTTGTTTGATCTTTATATGGTCTAAAGCAAGCACCGAAACAATGGCATGAGAAGTTTGACAACGCTATGATGTCAAGAGGTTTTAGAATTAACGAGTGTGGCAAATATGTGCAAAGACACTGAAGGGTACGTCATTTTGTGTCTCTATGTTAATGGCATGCTCATTGTTGGTAGGAATGACAAGATTGTAAAGTCTACCAAGAACATGCTGAATTCAAAATTTGACATGAAAGATGTGGGCCTTGCAGATGTCATATTTGGTGTCAAGATCACTAGAACATCTGATGGATTTGCTTTGTCTCAATCTCATTATATTGATAAGATTCTCGAGAAATTCAATGAGCCAAATAAAAGGTATTTCAAGGACTCCTGTGGATGTCAACCTCCACTTATCCTACGTGGGGGAAGGCGTGTCTCAACTGAGGTATTCTTGAATAATCGGGAGTCTAATATACCTAATGAGTTGTACTAGGCTTGATATAGCATACTTAGTCAGCAGACTAAGTAGATACACGAGTAATCCAGGGCATGATCACTGGAAAACGATAGATAAAGTGCTACACTATTTGAGGTATACTCATGAGTTGGGACTGCACTATGCCAGATATCTGGCAGTGTTAGAGGGGTACACTAATGCGAACAAGATATCAGACATGAAGGACTCTAAATCCACGAGTAGATATGTCTTTACACTAGGGGGTGCAGTAGTCTTTGGGAAATCTTCAAAATAGACGTGCATGGCATGTTCTATGATGGAATCAGAGTTCATTACTTTAGATAAAGCAACCGAAGAGGAAAAATGGCTATGCGATTTTGTAGAAGATATTCCAAATGGCCAAAACTTGTGCCTACTATTTGCATCCACTGCAACAGTCAATCAACAATTGGAAGGGCACATAGTAATATGTACAATGGTAAGTCTAGACATATACGTCATAGACACAATACCATTAGGCAACTGCTCTCTAGTGGGATTGTCACGCTTGACTATGTGAAGTCAAAGGATAATATTGTGGATCTGCTAACCAAAGAGTTAAATAGAGAGTTAGTTGAGAAAATATCAAAGGGAATGAGGCTAAAGCCTATTACGCTCAAGTCGCTGTGAAGGAAAACCCATCCTTGCTGATTGGAGATCCCAAGATCTAGGTTCAATGGGACAACCTACTTGCATATGATAGAGAACGAACACTGAGGAGGCGTAGTCTCTTGCTCATTCCTATGGTGTGCAATAGTGATGCCTGCTAATGGGAATATGTTAAGCGTTTCATTTAATGGCTCTTATGCCCTGGAATGCCAGGCGGGGTATAGCAGGATACTTTTCACAAGAAGGTCACTTAAGTGAGTATGAAGAGGGGCCGCTTCTTTGGGAATTTAGGAAGGCAAAATTCTTGAGAAAATACTAGCAGAACCATGAAGAGGTGTCATGGCCAAAATAAACCCTAATAGTAAGAACTAAACTTGTTTAGGAGAAGTTCTTGTATGGAGTTTGTTGTCTAAGTTTACACAAACGGCTGAACAGTTCAAGACGTCACATTCAGTGGCCAGACAGTAAACTCGATAGGCTTTCACAAGTGGAGGTTCAAGACCGAAATCTACCTATCCTATGCACGGATTTGTCCGTTGTGCTTTCTCTCCAAGTCTGCATTGTATTCTGTAGGGGTAAAACGGTCCAGTTCGGTCCGGTTTGGCGGAGTTTCCAGGACCGGACCGGCCATTCGGTTTGGGAACATCTGAAACTGGCACCAGACCAAGTAAGGCCGGTTCAGTTTCAGCCGGTTTCTGCTGGTTTCGGTTTCGTTCAGCCGGTTTGCCGGTTTGGTCAGACGCGGGAGAGATAGAGAGAGATGTAGATCGAACCAGAGTAAAATCGCATAAACACAAACAGTCGAACAGATTTTTTCCAGATTCAAACCCAGATTTTTTACAAACCCGGACACTTGTATTTACAAACCCAGATTTTTTTCCAGATTCAAGGGGGAAGAATCATAAACACAAACAGCCAAACACAAATCCTAGTCAAATCGCATACCAAATCGTCTCTGGAGTATAGATTGAGAGATAGGATCTACGGCCAATCAAATCCTTCTCGTGCTCGACCGATGTTCTTGAACGGTGGCGCTACTCCCGGACGGTGGTGGTGGTGGTGAGGTCTCAGGGTGAGAGAGAGGGGATGGGGAGTGAGAGGGAGATGGAGATGCAAACATAAGAGAGAAGAAGAAGAAGAGGGGAGATAGAGGCTGCGTGGGGAACATAAGAGCATGGGGAAGGGCATTTGTATTTTGTAGTTACTGACTCTTCACCAAAAGTGAGGAAGACAGTAATTCAATATACTCCGGTGTCCATGGGAAGTTGAGTGGGGGCAATCTGCAGCACTTGGATAACTAATTAACTATTTTGGAGGTTAACTATTAGGTGTGTCTAGTTGGCATATCCTATTTTATTACTAGTACTTTTCTCTTTTGAGGGGAGAAGAGGCAGACATAGTAAGTGTTTCTTTTAAGGCTAGCACAGCTTTTGAGGATGGGAGAGAGAGAGAGAGTAAAAATACAATAAATATATTAAATCTGTAATCTTATCCCCAGGAGATGCCTAGCTCAGTGGTAACATGTTGGGTGTACCCTTCCCCAACGTTTTTTGGAATATAATTACATATATATATAATTCGGTCCGGTCCGGTTTGGTCCGGTTTCTTATCCTCTAAAATCGTAGACTGGACCGATTGTCCGGTTTTCCTAATGCTACGAACCGAGACCGGACCGGCTACAAAAAAAGGAGGGTCAAAACCGGCTGGTTCAGTCCGGTTTCCGGTTCGGTCCGGTTTATCCGGTCTAGACTTTCACCCCTAGTATTCTGCGTCAGATCTCTGCCAAGTCCATTCATGTGGGGAAGTGTTGGAAATAAGAGTGAATGGCCTTTGGCCTTCCATCCTTTGGCTTTCTCTAGGCGTAACTCCCCTATTCATGACAGAAGTTTTCCCCACTTGAAGGCACCATTCATTGGCCCAAATTCATTTCTGGGCAGTTTTTCAAGAGTCTCATTAAGGCTATATTAGGTGCATTTCGTTTACAGTATACATGCACGGTTTTCGGTCTACATTGGGAGTGCACATGGTCTGGATTGGACCGGTTCTCTAGAAATTCAGTAACTAGACCATTCCGACCGGTTCTAGAAAATTAAGAACCAAAACCAAACAAATATAAGTGTAGAATCTATACCGGTTTTGGTTCGGTTCCGGTTTTACCCTATTAGCGTGGACATTTTTTCACAACACATGAACTCAAAAGATTAAATAGAATTTAGAGCAACATAAACCAAATAAGGTCCACATGATACCTGAACCTGAAGCACTTGACAATCTACCATCAATAAAACAACTCCTAAAATTGATGAAAACAAGCAATAAAGTAGCTTAAACAAAGAATGGAATAGTCTAAAAATGACAAAATAAATTCAACATCATAACTTACTAGGGAATTAAAATTGAAAATTGGATATTAGTAGGGTCAAATAGTTATAGTAGAATATTAAAGACTTCCTAACAAAAAGATTTCTACTCTAAATAGACATAAAAAAATACAGGAAAAAAAAAATTAACTTACCAAATCAAGATACATAATTATGTTTTATATATATATATATATATATACAGTTATGATCTTATAAGGACTACCTTAACTTAATAAAATAAGGACCTACCATTTTCCGATCGAATTTTGATGATCCGAACCGTTCAATGTGTTTAAAACACATTT